>BQNB010136610.1:0-17974 GCA_026074375.1 Tanacetum coccineum
CAAAACAAGTTACTTTGGTTTTGAGCTTGTGACCTCAGAGTTCTTTGGTTAAGGTTTCCTATGACATTTTCTAATGGATGGTTTCTGGATTCTTTAATATTGACTATTTCGTCAATTTCTAAAGTTTCATCCTCAATGTCATTTTCTAAATTTTTCTTTTCGGTAACTTTAATTGCTTCTGCTTCATCTAAGTCGTCATCCACTAAGGGTGATGTCTTAGTGGGTGGAGGAGTGATGTCTTAGTGGGTGGAGGAGTTCCATCAAATGTCACGTTGAGTGATTCTTTGATTTTCATGGTGTGTTTATTAAGGATGATGTAGGCTTTGCTATTTTGGGAGTAGCCTAAAAAGACACATTCGTATGACTTTGGGTCAAAATTAGTGAGGTAGTCTTTAGTGTTTAGGATGAAGCACTTGCTTCCAAACACTCTAAAGTAATCAAGAGTAGGTTTCCTACCTCTCAAGAGTTCATAAGGTGTTTTACCTAAGATGATTCTAATTAGGATTCGGTTGAGGATACATGTTGAAGTATTTACAGCGTTACACTAAAAATTTTGTGGTAACGATGGTTTCATTCACACTTTCTACTTATTTCTATAGTGGGTCCTATTTTCCTTCTACACGCCATTTGATGTATATAGTGCTAGGAGCCGAGAGTTAGATGTAATACCATTGGCATTACAAAACTCTCCAAATTTCACTTCTTTATCAAATTCCCTACCGTGGTCCGTCCTAATTGACACTATTGAACATCCTAATTGATTTTGTATTTTCCTACTAAAGATTTCAAATTGCTTGAAAGGCTCAGTTTTATTCTTAAGAAATCTTGTCCAAGTATACCTAGAATAGTCATCTACTATGACTAAGGTGAAATATTTCCTCTGTAACTCCGTACGATGGATGGACCGAAGAGATCCATTTATGAAGGAGTTATAAGCATCTAGTCGTTGAGACTATATTCTTAGCTTTATGACAGTCTGAGCTTGGTTTTCAAATTTTGCAGCATCACAGAAGTGTGATCAACTTAAGCTTAGGTAAGTTTCAAACTAATTCCTTAGTATGCTAATTGAATAAATGAGACGCATATTACGGTTACCTAATCTCTTTATGCCACAACGTGAGTTTTTCATCAATCTAGGCAAGACAAATTTTGTCTTCTGGTTATCTCCTAATTTTCATCACATATAAGCCTTTTTCCTAATACCTCTACCTTATAGACCGTAACCAATCCTTTATGGATATCACAATCATGTTCAAAGAAAGTTACTCTATACTTATTATCACATATTTGTCCTATACTTAGCAAGTTAAATCTTAAGTTATCTACATGTTCTACATTATCTATTTTAAGAGAGTCATTCGAAATCGTACCTTTGCCAATGATGTTACCGCGAAGATTACTACCAAAAATAACATTACCTCTGTTGTATGCCTTGTAGCTTAAGAAGAGCTTTCGGTTACCCGTCATGTGTTTAGATCATCTGCTATCCTTTATCCACTCATCGGGTTCGTAGTCTACTCCAAGGCATATCTATTTATATAAGACAATAACTCAAACATTTGGTCCCGAATATCTCTTGGGTCTAAAGTTGTTAGGGCTAAACATCCCTTGCATTTGATGCAATTGATTAGGATGTGGAAATGGAGGACACATTTCCCATGGCATGTAACTTTGACGTTGGAAGTTATTCCAAGTTACGGGAAAACCATAAGGTTGGTTTTGTCGACCAACATTTCTTTTTGGTTACGGTGTCTTAGAACGAGGATAGTGATTATTGACTCTTCTAGGTGGTGGAGTTTTTAAACTAAAATTTGGTTTATAAAATCCAACTCTGGGTTTTAACGATGGTTTATAAAATTGTTTAACCTCATTATCACTAGCAACGGGAATTTTAACATTGTTTACCATCATATGTTTTGGCCTAGGACCCAAAATGGATTTTTGAAAGAAAACGGATTTTTAAGATTCTGGTGAACAGACAGGCGGTCCCTTAATTTCTTTGGGGGCCGTCTGAGCTTTATGGGGGCCGCCTTTAGCATTTGGGGGACCACCACCAGAAGGCGTTTCATTATGAGATTTCACAAATTTGATTTTTTTAGTCCCGCTTGTTGATGCTTCAAATGAATTAAAGCCTAGACCCATTTTATCACCGGAGGGTTTTTGATTACTCAACATTTCATTTAAACAATGTGTACTCTTTTCAAATTTAGTTAGCTTAAGAGCTTCCTCTTTAAGTTTTTCATTGACAATTTTAAGTGATCGACAATTTGTACATTCGAGATCAATTCTCTTATTTTTCTCGAGTGTAGACAATTTTAATTTTAATTCACTAAGCTCACTTTCTAAACTATTTCTAATCGCTTTTAGTTGTTTGTTCTTTGTGATTATTTTTAAACTCACCTAGCATAGTTTATCATATTCATTATCTAAGGTAAAATCGTCAATTGATGAATTTTCATCGCTAAAGTAAGAGAAATCAAAACATACCTCATTTGATGCTTGAGCCACGAGACACGTTTCGTCTTTAGCCTTTTCATCATCTTATTCACCACTATCACTCCAAGAACCTCTGACAAATAATCTTTGGTTCTTGTCCTTCGGTGGTTTTGGACATTCTCCAATAAGATGATTTTGGTCTCCGCATCTAAAGCACTTCCTTTCGCTTTTGTCGTTCTTATCATCTCGGCTTCTTTGAAAGGTCTTCTTGTCGTTCCTAGGTTGTCTCAAAAACCTACCTCTTCTTTTGAAGAACTTCTTGAAGTCTCTAACCACCATGACGTATTCTTCGTCTTTACTTCTGGAAGTCGAACACTCCTCATCACTAGATTCCTTCTTAGCCTTTAAATCAATATATTTTCTTTCTCCTTTAGCTTTGACTATTTCAGAATCTTTCTTGATAATCATCTCATGAACTTTGAGGTTCCCGATAAGTTTATCAAGTGACAGTGATGTTAAGTCTTTCGACTATTCAATCGCCGTGACCTTTGCTCTCCATTTTGGATGTAGAGCTCTAAGAAACTTCCTAACATAATTCTTGCTAGAGTAACCTTCATCAAGAGCTTTTAGACTAGTAATAATGGTATTATATCTAGCAAAAGCATTATCTATAGATTCGTCTTTAGAAACAAGGAATTGTTCATATTGTTGTACCAAAAGGTCAATATTGTTATCTTTGACTTGGCTATTACCTTGATGGGTGATTAACAAATTTTTCCAAATTTCTTTTGCCGTATTACACATGAAAATTCTTTCATATTCTTTTCTTGGCAAAACATTATAAATAACCATTTTGGCTTCGTTATTTTTCGCAAGCCTCTATTTAAGATCATCACTTTGTTTTTCAAAAGGGATAACCTTATCAAGTTTGGTTTCCGGATTTTGTTCAATAGGTTGAAAATCACCGTTAGTAATAACATGTCAAAGATCAAGATCTTTTGATTTAACCTATGTTTTGAATCTATTTTTTCAATAAATAAAACTATCACTTTCAAAGAGTGGTGGTCTTTGCATAGATTGCCTTTCTAGATATTTTTCGAAATCCATAGATCGATCCAAGCTTTATAATATAGTATATTTTAAAAATCTTGAGTGACCTCGGCTTCTGATACCAATTATGGAAACTAGAAGGGGGGGTTGAATAGTTTACAAGTTGATTGGTGTTTTAAAATTTTACTTTTAAAATTGTTAGATTCGAGTATATGTTCAATCAATCAACAATATGAACCAATCAAGATAACTATCTAAATGTAACAACTACACAAACAATATCATAAGATAAAGGAAATAACGATCAAACCAAGACACCAAGATTTATAGTGGTTTGGCTATGAAGCTCTTTTTCGCCCTACTCTACTCCCCGAGTATCCAACTCGAGATTTTACTAGGTCAACAAGCTCCCTTCAGGCGGAGAAACCGTTTACACTTCACTTATGTTATTTTCCGACACTAAGCTAAATGTCGAGTCCTAATGTTAGCTAAAACCAATCTACCACTTCACAAGTACTACACAATCATAAGATCTACACTATCGAATTTACACACTATCTGACTTACACAATCACACAAGATAATCAAAATAGAGTTTTGAATCTTAGAAGAAGAAAGGATAAATCACTAATCTATAACACTTCATTTTTAGGTGAATACGAGTGTTCTTCTCTTGCACTTGATAGAAGAAGGAGGAAGATAAAAGATGAGATTTGATAACTTAAAACAAGATTAAACTATGTTAGTGATCAAGATATTTAGTGAGAGAAAGAAGGTTTAAAGAGAAAAAGAAGACTGAAAAAATTGTGCTAAGAGGTTTGTTTTTCTGCTGAGAATAGTGTAGTATTTATAGCCAAGAATTCCCAACGGTCAGCTGGTGGCGATCTCGGCGGTCCCAGATATATCTAGGGGCTGCCTAGCCACTTTAGGGGCCGCCTCTAGACCGACGCTCTGATTTTTGTCCTTTTGTGTAGAAGGTTTATCCTGGTGAGTTGTATTCAGTTTTGGGGGAAAATCTGAATTCAAATTTATGTTTTTAAATAAAACATTATTTTTATTTAACAAAACTATTTTGTGTAATTTTTTAAAAATATAGTTTTGTAAAAATGTAATGGATAAAGAAGAAAAATTATTTTCTTGATCGCTAATTAAGTTTAATGATTTGTTTATCCATACCTTAAGTGATTTATGTCGAAATGGAAGTTTACGATTAATAACATGTAAACATTTATTTTTTTTTGTAAATGTTTTTACATTTTGTCATCTTCAAAACGTAGAGGAGTCGAAAAAATATAAATAACATTTTTTAGCATTATTTGTTTTAACAATCTTCTCTTTTTGATGATGACAAAATATAAACTCATTTTGTATAAAAATAAAATTTTCAAGTTATTAATGAGTTTTAATTCATTTCTCCCCCTTTTTTTCGAATCCAAAAAGGTTAATCGTCAAGATGTAGAATGAAAGAATTCGACGAAGCTAAGACTCCCCCTTGATGTGCACTCCCCCTTGATGTGTACTCCCCCTTGTTACGACAAATATGTATGCATGGCTATGTAGAGATAGAAAAGAAATAACCATATAAGCCATAATGCATACACATTCCTCAAAATAATAAGAGACCATTCATTCATCATGGATAAAATTCATACATGCATAACAAAACAACTTCATACGTAAAGTAAACTTATGCATGATAATATGAATTTCTTACAATACATAGATATATTAAGATTAAACACTACTACCCTAATAGTCTTAATACTTCATAATTCCTAGATGATTCCTAAGACATAGATTGTGGTTTTGAGCAAAAAGTTAGTTAAAACATTATTTAGAAAGTTTGAGGATGTTTTAAGGATGAGGTGGAGAGGGTGAGGCAATGGCGGAAGTAAGAAGATACTCAATGTGAGCAATCATTAAGTTCATCTCATCCCTAAGAGAAAAGATAAGATTTTGGTTATGAAAGCAACAAAGATAATTAACCCCATGATAGTCAAACCTGTTGATGTAAATAAGATGACCCATAAGAGGTGGTTGAGGTGGTGGTTGTGGTGAAGGTGGTGAAGGAGTATCAAGAATGTGATCAAGAGGAGTAATTAGTGACAAGGAGAGAGTGATATCTAAGGAAGGATGACTTTGGAGTGGAATTAGGTTTGAAGGTCTTGGAGGTGCATCTATGATATTATCAAGAAAGGGATTGGATAGTTGAGGATAGGGTGTGTCATTAGAGGTAGGAGGTGAAATTTGAGGTTTTGACTCAAATGAGGAAGAAGTAGTGCCAAATGTAGATGATGTATTTTTGGTTGATGGAGTTTTTGATGGTGCATTTGGTAGAGATCGAGAGGAAGATTTTGTTATGGGAAAAGGTGTGGTAGTGTCATCTTCTTCACTAGAGAGGTCTATAAAGAGTTGTCTTGGTGGAATAATGGTTAGTTTGATTTTATTTGAGGGGTTAGAAGAAGAGGCTTGTGTGGATGTCATGGAAGTAGAAGAGAAATGAAGAAGATGATTGTGAAGAAGATGAAGATGGTGAAGGTGATGACTATTTATTTTGGAGGAAGTGGGTTAAAGAAGTAAAGCATGGGAAGTTGAAAGTTTGATTCCAAAAAGTGTTTAGCAAAATGCAGGAAAGTAGCTGAGTTATAGAGTGGATAGTCAACTGCACAGAAAATCAAGAGAGACACAGTAAAATTCTCGTGATCCTGATGGCGCTCCCATAATGTATTGGCGGTCCCAGATATATATGGGGGCTGTTTTCTGGAAAAATAAAGATTTTTGCCAGGTTCTCAGATCTTCAATCCTGTGCAGAATCATGTTATGCAGGAAAATTATTTTGTAGCCAACTCTATTTTCTCAAGAATCACCTAATACTTCCTATATTTTCAAATCTAAAAGAATTATAGGCTATACTATTTAGGAAGCAAATATAAGCATAGGACTATGAAACTAATAAGCATTCATAGGATCATAAGATTAATAAATAACATAGTATTAAAGTCAAGCAAATAAATCTAGGATTATAAAATGGAATGATCATCCAAAGAAAATTACGTTGCCAAATTAACTTCTAAAATCCTACCAAATAGCATAAGTTAAAGTTCCTAAGCATAGATAATAAAAGTAAGTACCAATAAACATAATAAAGTAGTAAAATATAAATATATTATCTTATAGCAATTATCTAAATTGCTCATTTCTTCTTCTTCCTCCATAAGTTCTTGATGCCCTTCCTGATTGACCTTTTTCCACCACGTTACTCATCTCGCAATTGGACTTGACGGCTAAGGATTTTGGTTTGACGAGTATAGAATTCTGCCATGTTTGGGTCAATATTAGGTGGATTAGAAAATACTCAAGGAACCTCATTCGTCAAAGAGTTGACAAAACGAGTAGGGGAAGGAGTGCTTGCACGCGAGGTCTCTTCATCATTACCGTCATTTTCATCATCGTTGAGATAAGAGGAGGATGGTTGACCAATATGACATACTTAAGCAATCTAGTTAATAACATACCGTATGGTAGAATTAACCGAGGTTGTTTAGTGACAAACTCCATTCGTTTTGCAATAAAATATGCAAGATTGTAATGCCTGGACCTAGCAATACAATAGAGCATGTGACAAAGACACACGGGGACATGATCTCGATTACCCCCCAAACAAAAGAAGTTTTCCTAAATTATTTCGACCCAAGATTTCATCACACTGACGATTTCACGAGTTAAAATTTGATTTTCTTCAACATTAATGACCTTGTCATGACGGATACGAGTGATCGGGCCCTCCAGTTCCTTTTAAATATAGTTTTTGATTTCATCAAGGCAAGGAGGATCGGTTTGATAAGGACCACTCGTAGGGACACTATATCACAAGTCATCAAGTGACCACTTGTCGATAAAAGAGCTAGAACCATTAGAAGGAATACCAATAATTTGACCAAATTCTTCAATTGTGTAAGAGAAGAATCAGATTTGGATGACAAACTCGATTAACATTTGACCCTCTAGAGTGTAGTTTACTCGATATTGACTATAGAACTCTAGAATGAAGCGAGGACAGATTTGTTCATTGATTATAAGAAGACAATCAAATCCAATATGACTAAACATGGACTCAAAATAGACTAAATCGTCAAAGTCTTTAAAGCCTACCCGACCCTCATGAATGCAAAGAATTTCAAGATTTATAAGCATTTCTCTTAAAGGTGAGGTGTATTCATGTGAAATTATTAGAATGTAGCTTTTTATGTTTTGGCGATCTTCAGCAGTTTTACGCGGCATTGTCACCTATATCAAAATATTGTTTAAGATATTATTATTGTGTGCTCGTAATGTTAATTATGTACTCTTGCCTAGTGTTTGCCTATATGTAACAAATGTGGAGTAAAGGTTAACTTAACTCTAAAACAAAACCTAAGAGTTAACCCAAATTTTGCTCAACCAAGCATGTCGAAAAATGCATATGAATTATGTATCTCAAATTTTGTTAATGATATCATTATGCATGTATTCAAAAACATTTTTAGGATGTATTAGCAATGCATAATAGCATTTTTATAGTGTTCCTAACGTGAGTGATTTTGAAATAGAATTAGGGTTTTGTGAGAAAAACAATTTTTTTGACAAACACACTTCAATTATGCAAATCTTATGTCTACGGGGAGCATATTAGATATACATTGTCTTGTTGTAGTCCTAATTGCACACAAACACAAGAAAGATGAAAATCCCTAATTTTGAATTTTTGTTCAACATGAACCCTAGACACAAATTTAAAAGAAAATAGACGAAATGACTTACAATTGATGATATTTGTGATGTTAAGAATGATTATTAGTATTGATTTGATCTTCAGTTTGTGTTTTAGTGGTTGATTTTAAGGTTTGGTGGTTTTGGATTCGTGTATCGTTAGTGGTTGAAGAGAGGGGGTGTTTGTTTTTGTGTTTTACAAAAATGAGGATGACAAATAGGTCTCGTATGGTGGCGGTCCCATATCGATGTGGGGGCCGCCTGATTTAATCAGGGAGCCGCCATAGATATGGGGGCTGCCTTAGCAGAGGGTTTTTGACTCGATTTTAACTAAAACTATTACAGAATGGATTGACATTTTATTTGCATTCACGAATTAATAAATTTGCTTAAAGTCTTTGACAAGTATTAAGTTGTCATGAAACGGAGTGGAACACAGACTAGAATGCTGACAGAAATACTAGAGATACTATTATGGAATGTGATTCCATCATTCCTTAAACCAAGACTGATAGTTAATACATTTTACGTTTAGAGGTTAGTGAGAATAGTCGCATATATTGTCGACGGACGACACTTTTTCGATAAAGATATGTCCTTTCTAGACATTATCACAAAGAAAGTGGTGACGTATTTCGATGTGTTTTTAGTTCGATGAGAGTGTGCACCCAAGTTTTGATCAGGTCAATGGAGCCATTAATTATCGCACATGATACTTGGTACTTTCTACCAACTCACACTCTTCATCTTTCATGAGTTTAGTATCTGAAGACATGGGGGTTTTCATTGGTTTAGAATCTTCTAAGCCAAATTTCTTAAGCATTTCTTTAATATATTTTGATTGATTAAAGAAGATACCGTCTTTGCTATTTGTTTTATTGTAATCCAAGGAAGAAGGCTTAACGTTCACTCACATGCCATCCCGAACTCAGTCTCATGCATGATTTTGGCAAATTCATTACAGAGGTCTTGACAGTCAAACCAAATTTTAATTCATCGAGATATATTTGAACAATGATGAGATTTGAACTTTTTCTTCTTAAGAAAAAGAGTGTTATCCCCATTCCCATTGTGTTATTCATGTTAATAAGAAAAGCATTAATCTATCATACCAAGCTTTGTGTGCTTGTTTAAGACTCATATAAAGCTTTCTTTAGTTTATAAATATGATCCGGTTTCTCAAAGTCAATAAATCCTAGAGGTTGTGCCACGTATACCTCCTCATTGATAAAGCCGTTCCGGAATGAACTTTTTAAATCCATTTGGAATAGCTTAAAACCTAAAGCACAAGCATAAGCTAATAGTATTCAAATAGACTGCAAGTCGATCAACAATGGGGCATAAGTATTCATAATCGATGCCCGCCTTGTTGATGTAGCCTTGGCAACTACCTAGCTTATTTTGGGAAAACAACAACCGTTCTCGTCTACTTATTGTTTTAAACAACCAATTAGTTCCAATAATTGTGTCAATTTCTTAGGTTGATCTGTACTACATCTCCCAAACATGTTTCAATGACTTGATTTAATTTTTCTTGCAATAAAATTATCCAACTTTTATCTGTTAAGGGCTTCATTCACATTCATAGGTTTTTATAGTTGATATAAAACATAAATAAGATACTTTGGTTTTGGTCTTGTGACCTAAGAGTTCCTTGTTAAGGTTTCCTATGCATTTTCTAATGGGAATGGTTCCTGAATTCCTTAATTTGAATCTTTCAATCAATTTCTAAAAGTTTCATCCTCAATGTCCATTCTCATGTTTCTTTAGTAACCTTAATTCCTTCTACTTCATCTAAGTCATCATCAACCAAGGGTGATGTCTTAGAGGGTGGAGGAGTTTCAACGAATGTCACGTTGAGTAATTCTTCAATTTTCATGGTGTGTTTATTAAGGATGATGTAAGCTTTGCTATTTTGAGAGTAACATAAAAAGACACCTTCTATGACTTTAGGTCAGAACTTAGTAAGTGTAGTCTTTGGTGTTGAGGATGAAAGCCACTATCTGCCAAACATAATAAAGTAATCAATAGTAGGTTCCCTACCTCTCAAGAGTTCATAAGGTGTTTTACCTAAGATGGCTAATTAGGATTCGGTTGAGGATATATGTTGAAGTATCTACGGCGTTACGCCATAACTTTTTTGGCAACGATTGTTCATTCAACATGGTTCTACTCATTTCTATGGTTGTCCACTTTTCCTTTTCTACACCCATTTGATTTGTGGAGTGCGTGAGCTAGAAGTATGTGGAAATACCATTGGCATTACAAACACTCTCCAATTGCACTTCATTATCAAATTCTCTACCGTGGTCCGTCTTAATTGACACTATTAAACATCCTAATTGATTTTGTATTTTCCTACTAAAGATTTCAATTGCTCAAAAGCCTCAATTTTATTCTTAAGAAATCTTGTCCAAGTATACCTAGAGTAGTCATCTACTATGACTAAGGTATAGAGGTTTCCTCTGTAACTACCGTAAGCGGAGGATCGACTTAAAAGAGATCCATATGATAGGGAGTTTTCAAAGCATCTAGATCTTGGAGACTATATTCTTAGCTTTGTGACTAGTGTGAGCTTGTTTTCCCATTTTGCAAGCATCACAAAAATATTGATCAAACTTAAGCTTAGTAATTTCGACAAATTCCATAGATGCTAACGATTGAATCAATAACACATATTAGCGTGAACTAAGTTCTCTATGCACAATGTGGAATTTTCATCAATCGTTGCAAGATAAATTTTATCTTTTGGCTTATTTCCTAATTTCATCACGTATAAGCCTTTTTTCCTAATACCTCTACCTATAACCTTACCCGTCCCTTAGTGAGTCACTAACAGTTCAGAAAAAAGTTACTCTACACTTATTATCACATATTTGTCCTACACTTAGCAAGTCAAATCTTAAGTTATCTACATGTTCTACATTATCTATTTTGAGAGAGTCTTTCGAAATCGTACCTTTGCCAATGATGTTATCGCGAAGATTACTACAAAATTGATATACCTTTATTTGGTATCCCTGTAGGGTTGAGAAAAAGCTATTTGTTACCCGTCATGTGTTTAGAGCATTCGATATCCTTTATCCACTCGTCGGGTTCCAAGTCGAATCCAAGGCATATCTATTTATATAAGACAATAACTCAAACATTTGGTCCCTAATATCTCATGGGTCTAAAGTTGTTAGTGCTAAACATCCCTTGCATTTGATACAATTGGTTGGGATGTAGAAATGGAAGACACATTTCCCATGGCATATAACTTTGAGGTTGGAAGTTGTTCCAAGTTACGGGAAAACCATAAGGTTGGTTTTGTCGACCAAAATTCCGTTTTGGTTGAGGTGTCTTAGAACGAGGATAATGATTATTGACTTTTCTAGGTGGTGGAGTTTTTGTCCTATAATTTGGTTTATAAAATCCAACTATGGGTTTTAACGTTGGTTTATAAAATTGTTTCACCTCATTATCACTAGCAACATGAATTTTAACATTGTTTACCATTATGTGTTTTGGTCTAGGACCCAAAATGAATTTTTGAAAAGAAATGGATTTTTCAAAATCTAGTGAATAGACAGGCAGCCCTTTGATTGCTTTGGGGGCTGTCTGGACTTTATGGGGGCCGCCTAAAATATTTAGGACCCGCCACTAGAGCTGTTTCTTTATAGATTTCACAAATTTTATATCATTAGACTTACTAGTTGAATGCTCTCACATGAGTTTGGAACCCTAAACCTAATCATCACCGAGGGTTTTTTGATCGCTTAACATTTCATTAAGCAATGGCGTGCTCTTTTCAAACGTAGTTAGTTAAGGAAGCTTCTTATTGAGGTTTCATTTATCAATTTTAAGTGATTGACAAATTGTACATTCGAGATCAACTCCCTTGTTTTTCTCTAATGTAGATAATTTTAATTTTAGTTTACTAAGTTCATTTTCTAAACTATTTCTAGTAACTTTTAGTTGTTTATTCTTATTGATTATTTTTAAACTCATCTTGCAAAGTTTATCATATTCATTATCTAAAGTAAAATTGTCAGTTGATGAATTTTCATCACTAAAGTAAGAGGAATCAGAACATACCTCATTTGAATGCTGAGCTACAAGACATGTCCTCATCTTTTTGAGCCATCTCATCATCGCGTCCTTTGCCGCTATCAACATTCAACAACCTCCTACGAATGCTCTCGGTTTCTATCTTTTGGTGGTTTAGACATTCTCCAAATAAGATGATTTGGATCACACGCATGAGTTTAATGGTAGTTGTGTGGGGGTAGGAAGAGTCGTCATCTCGGCTTCTTTGGAAGGTCTTTTTGTCATTCTGTGGTTGTCTTACGAATTTACCTCTTCTCTTGAAGAACTTCTTGAAGTCTCTAACCACCATGGCGTATTCTTTGTCTTTACTTCCAGAAGTCAAACACTCCTCATCACTATTTCTTTCTTAGCCTTTAAGCAAGAGATTTTCTTTCTCTCCCTTAGCTTATAACTAATTTTGAAAATCTTTCTTGAGGATAGATCTCGTGAAACTTTGAGTTCCCAGATGACTTTCATCAATGTGACAGTGAAATGTAAAGTCTTTCGTCTCTTCAATCGTCGTGACCTTTTCTCTAAATTTGGGATGTAAGCCTAAGAAACTTTCTAACATAATTCTTGCTAGAATAACCTTCAACAAGATTTTTTAGACTAGTAATAATAGTATTAAACCAAGCAAAAGCACTATCTATAGATTCGTCTTCAAAAATGACGAATTGTTCATATTGTTATACCAATAGGTCAATCTTGTTATCTTTCACTTGGCTATTACCTTGATGGGTGATTAACAAAATTTTCCAAATTTCTTTTTCCGTATTACACATGAAAATTCTTTCATATTCTTTTCTTGTAAATAACCATTTTGGCTTCGTTATTTTTCACAAGCCTCTTTTTAAGATAATCACTTTGTTTTTCAAACAGGGAACATACCTCATCTAATTTGGTTTCCGGATTTTGTTCAATAGGTTTGAAATCACCGTTAGTAATAACATGCCAAAGATCAAGATCTTTTAATTTAACATATGTTTTGAATCTATTTTTCCAATAAATAAAACTATCACTTTCAAAGAGTGGTGGTTTTTGCATGAATTTCCCTTCAAGATATTTGTCAGAATCTATAGATTGATCCAAGCTTTAAAATATAGTATATTTTAAAAATCTTGAGTGACCTCGGCTTCTGATACCAATTGTGGAAACTAGAAAGGGGGTTGAATAGTTTACAGGTTAATTACCGTTTTAAATTTTTATTTCTAAAATTGTTAGATTCGAGCATATGTTCAACCAATCAACAATATGAACCAATCACAATAACTATCTAATTGTAATATCTACACAAGCAATATAAAGAGATAAAGGAAAGAATGATCAAACCAAGACACCAAGATTTATAGTGGTTCGGCTACGAAGCTTTTTTCGCCCTACTCTACTCCCAACGTATCCGACTCGAGATTTCACTATGTCAACAAGCCCTCTTCAGGCGGAGAAAACCGTTTACACGTCGCTTACGTTATTTTTCGACACTAAGCTAAATGTCGAGTCCTAATCTTAGCTAGAATCAATCTACCACTTACATAAGTACTACCCAGTCACAAGATCTACACTATCGGATTTACACACAATCCGATTTACACAATCACACAAGATAATCAAAATAGAGTTTTAAATCTTAGAAGAAGAGAGGAGAAATCATTAATCTATTACACACTTTCTTGTTGAATACGAGTGTTCTTCTCTTGCACTTGATAAAAAAGAAGAGATAGAAGATAAGATTTGATCACTTGAAACAAGATTAAACTATGTTAGTGATCAAGATATTTAGTAAGAGAAAGAAGGTTTATAGAGAGAAAGAAGACTAAAAAAATCATGCAAAGAGGTCTGTTTTTCTGCTGAGAATAGTGCAGTATTTATAGCCCCGGAATCCCACGTCAGCTGGTGGCGCCCAGTGTGTCCCAGATATATCTGGAGGCCACTATTAAGTCAAAATAGTTATCCATGGTGAGTTATATTCGGTTTTATGGGGGGGGGGGGGGGAATTTGAACATTATTTTTATTTAACAAAACTATTTTGTGTAATTATGTAAAAATATAGTTTTGTAGAAATGTGATGGATTAAGAAGAAAAAATTATTTTCTTGATCACTAATTAAGTTTAATAATTTGTTTATCCATACCTTAAGTGATTTATAATAACATGTAAACATTTATTTTTATCATGAATATTTTTACATTTTGTCATCTTCAAAACGTAGAGGAGTCAAAAAATATAAATAAATTTTTTATGCATTATTTGTATTAACAAAAGTCAAAAATGGAAAAGTTGAATGGTGAGAACGTGTCGTTGAATATTCAAGTCAAATCTTTGGTTGAAGAAAGAGAAAAAATAAAACTTGAATATCAAAAGCTTTTTAACTAAATCAAAACGACACTGGTTCAACATCAACAGGAAGTTAATGAGTTAATTGAAAATGTCAATCAAAAGACATATGCTTATGGTGATGTGCGTGCTAAGAATCAAGATCTTTTGATGACAATTTCTAAACTCAAAGATAAGCTTAAAACTACTAAAAAGGAGAAGAATGTGAATACTAAGTTTGACAAATCTACGACCTTAGGGAAACTACTCTGTGTTACACCGTTAAATAAGAACAAAGATTTAAAGGCTAAGATGGTTTCCAAGGTTGAGGTCAAAACAGATAAGTCAAAACCAGTCACCTCATGTTCTACACCTAAAAATGAGCAAGGTCAGAAAAAGAATGTGAATGTAATCGCACGAGGCATGTATAAAGTCATAAAAACAGAAACATAAATGCTAGTTACTAAATCTAAAATGTTTTCTCGTAATTCCACAAGAGTAGCGAGTTCTAGTAGTGTTAGAAGACTAGAGTCTAAGGTCAATAATTTTAAGAAAAGAGTCTTGGTGCATACTAAGTCTAATAGCACTTCTAAGGATGTCAAGAAATCTCATAGTAGTGTTATTTTAGTTTCTAATAAGCGTGATATATTGAATTCGAATGTTTTTGAATCAAACGCAAATGTATTAAAAGCGAAAACTATAAACGCTGTGCATGATGGTTTAAATCTTGTATGTGTTTCATGTGGCAAGGATATTTTTATGATTTATCATGATAAATGTGTTGCTCGTTATGATTTGTTTTTGTAAATTCTAGGGTGAAAAGAGCCTTGTTTACTTCCCATATAGCCGCGAAATCTAGTAAATTAGGAGCTACTACTGTAGTTGTGAAATCTAGGTTTAGTGTTGCTCCCCCCTAAAAGAAAAAAATAAGTCACTAACTCCAGAATCTTGACAAAGTAGGACACTTAGTACTTACATGAAAACAAATAATTTAAACGAGTTAAGAAGTGGAAAAAATAGTTATGAACATAAACCCAAGTTTCAATAACTGTCACCCTAAGAGTTCAATTGCACAAACAACATCAAGTGTTACTAAGAGTGGTACTGGTCCTAGAACTCACTCTAGAACACTGGTTACCAAACAACAATAGGTATCCAAAATGTCCACTCTTCCATCTGGTTTTTCTTCATGTGGTGCAAGTGACTCAGATAGTCCTTTAGATTGTTGATAGTGAGTGTTTAAAGCACATGACTAGAAATTTTAAATGCTAAGAAATTTCCTTCTGAGATATACATGGCAACAGTCCTGCTTTGGTAATTGATCACTTCGCAACAATACACTGGATAAGGAGAATTATGTTCAAGGAAATCTCTGATATGTCACGTATACCTATTTGATTCCAGGACACAATCTTCTCGGTTGGACGATTTTGTAATGGAGATCTTAAAGTAGCCTTTCATTCTAATACTTGCTATGTTTGAAATTTGGAGGGTGAAGATTTTATTACTAGTTCTCGTAATTCCAATCTCTACACCATCTCCATTTCTGAATTTGCGACTTCTTCTCCAGTGTGCTTAATGTACAAAGCTACATCAACAAAATCATGGTTATGTCACCGAAGACTTTCTAATTTGAATTTTGCTACCATTAATCATCTCACTAAACAAGAACAAGTTGACGGGCTTTTGATGGCGGTTATCGTAGAACTAATACACGAAGTTTTACAACCTCACTACAGAGCACTTTACAACTCCCTAGGCAGTATACCTAATCGTTGTAGTGTAGTATAGGCAAGACTCGGGGGTTGTTATCGTTCTTTAGGGGAATAGGTTGGGAAGGCTTGATCACGCTCTAACAGAATTCTAATGGTTGAGAGGAGATTATTTTTGTGTTTTTGTATTTATAGGAAAGCAGGTAAATCATATGTTTGAGAGGTTTGGTTGGTTTTAGCTATTAAACTACGCTACTGGTGATATATAATAAAAGATTGTGTTTATTTAATCATGTATTACTCCCTAGATTGCTTCTCCTAGTGTTGTTGCTTAGTCACACTTGGGATGATCTATGTAACTATTTCCTAAGTCATGAACGAATTACACGAACCCACCGTCTATTTAATATTCAGTTAACGCAACGCACAAGTAAGGTAGTATGAAGACTATTACAAGGCCCCTAAGAGTATATTAAATGCATTTGAAATATATTAAGAGTGGATCAACTATATAAGGGGAAAGGTAGTATGAAGACTGTTACCCGATGGTATCCTTTCTACACAATCATGTTTTTCTAGACATATCAACAGCGATACAGACAAAAGCTGGTTTTCTAAGACCTAACATGCATATTCATCACAAGAAACAACACCATTAAGATCTACATCCTAGGTTTCATACAATCATAAATAAACACAACAGAAGGTTTAGCCAAACATGTTAAAGATAAAGCAAGAACAAATAAGAATCACACAACAAGACATATTGAATGATTAAGATAGTCTTACTTGATTAAAACATGAATTGAAGGAAGTACAATAGGGTTTTGAGGCCTTAAAATCGTCCCTAACAGCTGCTAAACGAACTAGGGTTCGCCCCTTTCTTTTACTCTAAAGTTACACACTTATAACCCTAAAAACGGATTTGTGTATATAGGAAAATCGCTGTGACGGCGTCGCGTTTTAATCGTGACGCCGTCATGAGTAGAATATTCTACATATTGGGTTGGGTCGTGTGAACTGACGCCGTTATGAAATCTTGTGAACCCGTCATATTCTTGAGAGATGTTAGTGTGTAGTCTTGTCCGTTTCTTCTCTAAATGAGCCCAAGTCACGTGTATTTTCTCCAAATGCATTCCAAATGCTGAATACCTGAAAAGGAATGATTAAGTACCTATTTTGGGCATAAATGCACGATTTAGGGGGTTAAACGACTTCGAAAAGTGTATAAAATGACACCTCATCAAACGGATTCGAGATTTAATATTGGCCGTAAAATACGAGATGTTACAGCTCACATGATTCTCATAAAGATAAGGTACACCTTCAATAGTAGAGGCTGACGTGTGTTCTTTCTTTCCCAGCATTCACCAACTGAAAAGGAAGTAGAGAATGTGTAATCATATCATAATCACAATATAACATAATGAGATAGACCATGTTTATTCAAAATATTTATACCGTCTAAAAAATACAGATTTAGGAAAACAACCATCTAAATAGTTATGAGGCAATGTCATATAGTAGTAGTGTGTCAATAGTTAGAGCAAAATAATGATGTATGCCAAGATACTGAGAATTATTCCCCATCCAGAAAAATAGAGAATACCTGCAATGTCATATAGTAGTAGTGTGTCAATAGTTAGAGC
>BQNB010136611.1:4829-17974 GCA_026074375.1 Tanacetum coccineum
ATGTCACTCATATGAGGTTGTCTTGTGTTATCTATTACTGGTGGTGGCGGAGGAAGATCCGGTTCACCATGGTGAATCCATGTTTTATGTCACACCCCCAGACGGGGCCTAGACGGAACACGTGTCCGGAGGCGTGACTTGATTGATCATCTCAAGTACAAAGCATAAAGAACGACCTCTAAGGGTACGTTTTGAAAATAAACACCGTTGCATAGATTGAAAATAATAATAATAAGTTTTACATCAATGAAATTTAAAGGATTCACAGCTTAAAATGCGGAAGCTTAATTTAGTTCAACAACGGTATTTAAAACATAGATAAATCTCTTGGTAAATCGGTACGGGCATATAGACTTCACATAAGTCAATCAACAGCATCCATGCTAAGCACCTGAGAAAAACATGCTTAAACGGTCAACATAAAGTTGAGTGAATTCATAGGTTTAGTTCAAACGTTATTATAGTGGACCACAAGATTTCAACACGTATGCGACAGTTATAACAAATACAACTTCACAAAAAAAGGCATTTACGTTGCACTAAGCTCATGACACCGAAGCTAATTACGTTTATAGCAGTACATTGCTAGGTTGAAACAAGCCCCCCGAGGTATCTGACCAAGACTACCTACTTAAGTTCGACATGTGTATATTATACCGTTTATCTTCGGGCACCCCGTGGGTAGTGAGCGCTACTCACCCGGATAGGGATAATTAGTCCCAATAGATCTATTTATAACATTCGCAGCTACACCTTGACGGTCCTCCAGTCAAGAAACGACGGTTCATGTTGTAAGTTGGGGCAAGTAGTGGTTAAACGCTACTTTAGGCACAGTAAACCTGTGAAAATCTCACCGAAAGTACTTGTGTCCAGTTTTAAAAGCAAGCAATGTTTCTCACCCCAAGTTATAAAACATTTATTCAAAACGAGTAAAAGAGTGGGGCTATGAACTCACCTTATACGGGTAGTAAATCAAAGGAATCAATCAGGCGAAAACGAATCTCACGGTTCTATCACAACCTTATTCATAAGAGTTGTCGATTAAGAATGATGTACAACAGATAAACGCATAACCGCAAGAACTGTCATCAAGCACAAGTAGAACACGGGTATCTCTTTTAAACATACTTCGAAAGTTATAAGTTTTGACAAGATCCTCGGACACGATCAAAACATTTTTAGAAAATATTTTCGTCTTTAGTGTATTTCGTCTTTTAGTGTTATTTCGTCTTTTAAGTTTATTTTCGTCTTTAGTGTATTTCGTCTTTTTAGTGTATTCGTCTTTAGTGGTATTTTCGTCTTTAGTGTATTTCAGTCTTTAGTGTATTTCGTCTTTTTTAGTGTATTTTGTCTTTTAGTGTATTTCGTCTTTTAGTGTATTTCGTCTTTTAGTGTATTTCGTCTTTTAGTGTATTTCGTCTTTTAGTGTATTTCGTCTTTTAGTGTCCCGACACATCAACGTTGACTCGATAACTAAAAATGTTGACCTAAACCCGATACTTACGTTTTTCTACATTTTATCATAAGTTTGATAATAAAAATAATTTTTGACAAATTCTTTTATAAAGTTTTAACGAAATTTCGGCATGACTTACTAATAAATCTAGACATTCCATTTTTATAAACTCGTCTTGTGAAACTATCTATTTTACAAAGTGCATCTTTTATTGACTCCGCAAGTAATACCCGTCATAATTACACAACACCGCAATAATTGCAACAAGTCCGTTCTAACCTAAACCTCTTCGACATTCAATTATACGCTAAAACAAATCCAACATCTAACTTAATCTTTTCGCCAACAATATTCAAACTCAATATACGATAAATCTTAAATAAACGATATAACCGCAATAATAGCAATATATATATCAACAAAATCATAATAAACTTGTAAAATGCTAAGTACAGACTACTTTTAATTTTTCTTTCCATTATAACAAAAAAATATTTAACTTTGAGACTTGAAATTTTATAGAAAACTAGATAATGATTTTTACAACGATCCGCTTTGTACACCATGTTCGGGATGATCATAGGAATGCAAAAGTACAACTTATTTATGAAAAATAAAGATGACTTACAAAGAAACACGACGAAGGTGGATTAGAAATCGAGGAACAACCCAAACGTTGTTTTACAAATTACCCGGATGAACAAACAATCCAACACGAACAATATATCTTCAAGTGGATGATCCGAAGAACAAATCAAAGTCAAGGATTTGTGTGGTGTTGTTGTGGTCGGACACAAAGATAGAAAAGAAAAGTAGATAGAGAAGTGTATGTTTTTCCTTTGGTGAAATGGTTAATGAATGAACAATAAAAAGTGTATTAACTAGCAAAACTCTCACACACCACACACACACACTAGTGTGTGCCGAAAGGGGTGGGGGACAAAGAGCTCAAGTGGACCATTTTGATACAACAAATGTGAGCCTAGGAAAGGACAAGGTGCAGAGCTTGTAAGTATGAAGTTGGTCTATAACTTATTAACTTGTAGCAAAATCAAAAATGAAATCCTATGCTTTGAGCATGTATACAGGCAACCGAGATGGATTGAGTGGTCAAAGGTGGGAACCCAAGAATATATTATTCCCAATTCTAAGGATCATAGTGCTAGTGGAGAATTAATTTCCACGGCTATGCATGAACAAGTATAAGTTTAAATTAAATACGAAGCCGTAAATAACGATAACAGTAAACGGAGTAACACGAAAAATACTAAATTTTAAATAGAGCTTTAAAAACACCAAAACGCGGTATTGCCAAAATACTACAAACGTTTGGTGTCCCTGTTCCGCATCCCAGGAGACGATTCTCAGATATTAACGAAACAAAATCCAGTTAAACGGGAAAGCAAAACGAAACCATTTAAAATTCAAATTGCTACAACGTAAACGGCTATATTTTTGAACGGAAATTCCCTCGTTTGTCACATTCTTACCCTAAAGAAGCTTGTTCCTCAAGCTAAGGACGCAACCTCTGCAGCAGGGTGCAGAAGTATGTAATAGGTGCGGGTATTTCTTTTGCATTTGGTCCTTCACGCTCCCAAGGTGAACTCAGCCCTCTCCTGGATTCCAGCGCGACTTGACATGCTCGAAATACGACTCAACTGCTACAACGGCTTAAACCACGCACGGGTCCATAATCACGACAGGTTCTTCATGAAATTTAGGTTTGTCTCAACCTTGAATCTCAACCAATGGTACAGCAAGCGGTCATGCAGCCATGCATTTCTTCAATTTTCGAAACGTGAAACGTACTTATGAACCTCTATTCAACTCTCCTGGAAGTCTAGACGATAAGCAACGGTTATCCTACTCTGGCAAATGATCTTAAAAAGGTCCAATATAACAAGAGGTCCAGCTTTCCCCGTTTTGCCAAAACGTATCACTCCTTCCAAGGAGACACTTTCAACATACCTAATTATCCCTACTATGAAACTCAAGAGGTTTCTTCCTGACAACGGCATAGCTCTTATTTGACGACACGGGCGGCTTGGATATGGCTCTGATTTGAACTATTTTCTCGGTTGTCTCGTGATATTTGTCTGGGCCAGTAGCTGACTGTCTCCAACTTCAGCCCGCAGATGGGTTGATCGACACTGCGCCATTACAATGCCACAAACGGAGTAGCCTTAATGCTGGTTATGGTAACTTGTTTATAGCTAAAATTCTACCAACCGTTAAGATGTTTAATCCCAACCATTTCCAAAGTCGAGTACACAGCACTAACATATCATCTAATGGTCTTGAATGTTTCTTCACTCTGACAATCGGATCCTCTGGATGATAGGCTGTACTCATATCCAATCGCGTACCTAATGCTTTATGTAAGACTCTCCAAAAAATGTGAAGTAACTTTTTCCATCGGAATCCGAGATGATTGAAACCGGCACTCCCTGCACAGACTACTTCCTTCAGTATTGTCTACGTCAACTTTCTAACGTGTCATCTCTCTCATGATGCAAGAAAAGAGGCAGATTAGAGTGTAGACGATCAACGAATACCCCAATATCAGAAGTCTTGCCCAGATGCTGTCCACATAAATGGGCATTTAAGTTCCCACAAAGACCATGTTATACTTTCCCATTCCATTTTGGGATCTCTGTGTTCTGAAACCAACAAACCAGAATCTGGTTATCTGAAATTCTAACTTTACTTTTGCACATGGTTAAACACATTGCTGCCAAAAAGTGGCAATCTCTGCTTTCATGTTAGGCACAATATAACTTCCTTCAAGTCCTGATACATTATATCCGATCCAGGGTGGATTGCGAATACTCCGACTTATGCGACTCATGCATAAACAAGGCCCTCAAATCACCATAAGACACGGAATCCAACTTCGATTGTTTAAGCATAACTTACTCAACACGAGTTCTAACTTGTTAATCATGCCACGCAAATCTATCAGTAGATGAAGTCTCTCCTATTCTGGCTTCCGATTGAGCACATAAAAATCAGTTTAGGGAGGATTATGCCCTATAGTTCATAACCTAAGGCTCGAACTCGTAGCGGCTTTCTTCTTTTCTTTCACTTCAGGCATCATCCCACCAACGTTCGCCTTGTCCTGGATGATACCGAATCTCACAGTCTAGTCCTCTCCAACAAATCTATACCAACGTCTTTGCCTCATATTCAGCTCCTTCTGGTCGAGTATGTGTTGCAAACTTCTTTATGACATTCGGCAGAAACACAACGCACTTGTTACCAGTGTACAGATAATGCCTCCACAATTTATTAGGCAAACACTACGCACCAAGCTCTAGGGTCGTGGTGAGGTATAGTTTCTTCTCGTGAGACCTTGAGTTGGCGGGATCGTAAAGCTATATGACCTTCTCCCTCATGCAATCAAAACCGCGCCCAACCCCATAATGCGAACAATCGCAATATACCACGGAAAGTTCTCGCTTCCCTCTGGTAAACCAAGATTGGTCACTACATAGCTTTTGCTTCAACATACTGGAATGCAGCTCTCCTTCTTATCTCCCCATACATCAAACTTCACGCCTTCTGAGTCCAACTTTGTCATAGGTCAGCTATTTTTTGAAAAGCCTTCGATAAATCGGCGGTAGGAACCACTAAACAAGAATTTAGTGACGAATCTCGGTAGTTGTTTTGGGCGATGCCCAATCCTTGATTGCCTCAATCTTCTCGCGGGATCAACAAGAATCGCCTTCACTATAAATCACAGTGACCAAGAAACTTGGACCTTCGATAGCCAAAATTCACACTTTTGAGAACTTGCGTAACACATCTTCCTTCTCACAATAATTTCAAGATCAACTTAAGATGTCCTTCATGCTCCTTTATGCTTTTGGAGTAGATCAAAATATCATCGATGAATACAATCACGAATCTATCCAGATACGGTTTGCACACCCGAATTCTGATCAGTCCATGAATACTGCTTGTGCGTAGTCAAACCAAACGGCTATTACTTGGAACTCGTAGTGACCAATTAGCGAGCTAAAAAAAAAACTGTCTTTGAAATGTCTTCCCCTCCGAACTCTGAGTTATGATAACCAGATCAGGTCGATCTTAGAATAGACGACTCTCGATCCTTGCGCAAATTGAGACAAACAAATCATCGATACTCTGGAAGTGGTATACCGGTTTCTTCACAGTAAGCTTGTTCAGTTCACGATAGTCCGATACACATCCCGAAAAGATACCATACTTTCTTCATGACAAACAAAACTGGTGGCTTCCCCAAGGTGAGGAACTCGCCTTAAAAAAAATCCTTTTGATCAGAAGAGTTCCTTGCAGCTCTTTGCCTCATATTCAGCTCCTTCTGGTCAAGAATATGTTGCAAACTCTTATGATCGGTGAACACAACGCACTTGGTACCGTACAGATAATGTCTCCACATCTTCCGGGTAAACACTACTATACCAAGCTCTAGGTCGTGTGTGGTATAGTTCTTCTTGTGAACGTCCAGTTGTCGAGGGTTGTAAGCTACTACATTCTCCTTCTGCATCATTATAACGTTTAATCTATTATGCGAGGCGTTATAGTAAACCATGAAGTTTCCTAATCCGTTAGGAAATACTAAAAATCGGTGTACTACAAGGTTTTTACATTAATAGATGAAAGGCTTTCTTTTATTTCTCTTCCCATTCGCATCTCATATTTTTCCAAGTTAGTTTGATTTAGAGGTTGCAACCTTGGATAAATTATCGGTAGTAACCGGCAGGACCTAAGAATTTTCATGTCTAGGTTGGGGTTTGTAGGCGTTGCCTAATCCTTGATTGACTCAATCTTGGCGGAACCTCCGTGAATGTATTAACCATCAACAACATGGTCAAGAAATTGCACTTTCGGGGGGCCAAAATTCACACTTAGAGAATTTGGCGTACAATTTCTTATTCTTAAACGTTTCCAAGGTATGCCTAAGGTGTTTCTCGTGTTCCTTATTTCTTTTTGAGTAGGTAAAGATATCATCGATGAATACTATCATAACTTATCTAAGTACGGCTTTGAACACTTGATTCATGAGATTCATGAATACCTCTAGTGCGTCGGTCAAACCAAATGGTCATGACATGAAACTAGGTCTTATAAATCCCTTTGAGTATGCGACATACTACGTCAAAGACGGTCAACTCTATTTCTCTCAACACATAACATGGCCTACCGAGTCTCTAGTTATCACGCTCACGTAACAATTCTATCATATAACTACCCCCCAGCTCTCTGCTCACTAGCAACTTATCGATGCATTCTTATTACTCTTATTGCTTTGATTCGTTAAAGTTTCATCACCTAAGGGGGGATACGAACAACCTTTTTATCATAATGATCACGTCTTGATACATTGTCAACCAACCTATACCGATGACAACATCGCAACGACCACGTCTTACGGGCATTAGGTCTATTTTGAATAGATGATTCAGAATATTCAGTGTACAATCTTAACTGATGGTATCGATTCCTATGACCTTTCTGCCGGCCAACTCAACAGAGTACTTAGTGTCTATGGTAGATGGGATGATTCCACTTAAAGGTCTAATCTTAGCGGATGTGAGGCTTCTATCAACTAGGTTCCATGTACTTGCATTAATTCCATCCTTTGCTTTAACTTTCGGGTCCATCAATAGTTTTGTCGATACAAGAATCTCATAATTTGCGTGATTCTAACTCACAAGAAGGTAAGCATATTAAAGGAAATCTTCTAGTTCTCTTGGTTATAATCCAATTAGAGTGATAAGTATGTTACATTCTAAGTTCTTGCAATCCATAATTATCGTGACTACAGGGAGTGGATTCAGTCTCTCGGCTAAAGGGATGGTGTTTCTATATGGTAAAGTTGAAGAAAAGAAAACTACTTAGTTATGACGCTTACGAATGCGGATGCACGTGACCGACACAAATGTTGAATTCGACGCAAATATCAGTAAGACATAAAATACCATAAAATCCGTTGATTATGTAAAGGGAAAAGAAAAAATTTAGATAGGAAAGTAAGGGTAATTATTGACAAAAATTTCATGGTTGACTCTCCCAGCCTATTGTATGGTCCTTCCTGGGAATTATACATAGGTAATCAGGGCTATGCATAATTTAGGAATACGACTAAATATGCTCATTTCGTCAAACTAGTGTTATGTTTAAAAATCTTATATGGTATAAACAATATAGTTTATAAGGTAGCAAAACAGTTCGTAATAATGAAAACAAGGTAGTTTATATAACGACACAAGATATTTTATAAGATATCAGAAAATATTTTATGAGATGATAACAAAATAGTTTACGAGAAGATTACGTGACGGTATATAATGTAACAGTAAGGGGTTCATAATATGATAACAATCAGTTTACGAGCTAACAACCCAATAGTTTATAAAGTGGCAATGTAATAGTTTATAAAAGACATGAAGTAGTCCATAAGATGACAACGACACATTTCGTAAATTGACAGCGAAATAGTTTATAAACGACAACGAAATAGTCCATGAGGTGACAACGAAATGGCTTGTAAGATGACTATAAGTAGTTTTAAATAGGGTAGCAAAAGAGTTTATAAATAATTGCAAAATAGGTTATAAGATGGAAGCAAATTAGTTCGTTTTAAATGATAACCAATAAGATATAAGGTAATAGTAGGGATAATAATAAGAGATTGACAAACTGGTTTATAGAATGGTATCAAAATTAGTTTTAAAAGGTGTTAGCAAACTGGTTTATAAAATATGGCAAAAAGAGTTTATGACGTCGTCAAATAGGTTTAAAATATTAAGAACAAGTTGAGTTTGTAAAATGATTGTGAAGTCCGTTTATGAGAATGGGGCACTTTAGAACAGTTTATTTATAACGGTGACGAAACAGTTTTTATGTTAATGAAGTATGTTTATAAGGATTACCACAATGGTTTATAGGATGACAGGAAAACGTCTTTTATTTATAATAATACTAGCGGACATGGTTTATAGAGAATACGCGAAATCGGTGGGAAGCGCTAGTGGAACGTCTTAGATTAATGATAGCAAAATAGTTTATAGGGTGAAGACGTAACAGTTTATAAGATGGCAACAAAATGCTTTTATAGAATGGTAGTAAAATGGTTAATACGCTGTCAGCAAAATGGTTCGCAGACTGATGGTAAAGCAAAATGGTTTATAGAATGACAGGAAAATGTTTTATATAAAATACTAGCGGAATGGTTTATAAGATAATAGCAAAATGCTTTACAAGATGTTATAAAAAGCTATCAGCAAAATGGTTTTTAAGTTGGCGGTAAAATAGTTTATAACGCGACAACTACTATGTTCATAAGGCGACACTAAAATAGTTCACAGGATAACATCCAATTAGTTTATACTAGTAAAACTGTTTATAAAATAATAGTGAAATGGGTTGTAAGACGATAATAGATTTGGAAAGTACCTTACATAAGTTATTAGGGAATTGAAGTGTAACTAACAAAATCATCACGACAAAAAAAAATGAACAGAGGGTTTAAAGACATCCACACAATACACGAAATTCATAAAGAAGTACTAGTGCAGAACTCTTAGGAATTTCGGTCCAAGTCCACTTAGGTTTCACTAGACAAGGTAGGAAAATATCTTCTTAAGTATCGGCATGATCGTTGACGGTGTTAGAGTTCTCACGAGTTTTTACCTCCCAAATACGGTTCACACGGTTCAAATTTGGACAATCAGTCTTGTAATGTCCTGGCTTTCCGCACTCCTAATAGGTACCTCAGGTTTCTAATTTGCCACTATGGCCTCTAAGTTGTTATCAAAACGGGTGTCTTACAATCTCTACTCGTATGGCCAACTCTCTTGTAGTTATTACACTCCACAGTGCACGGTCCAGTGGGGCGCAACTTACGTTTGTTGTAGAAAGGTAGCTTTTCTACATATTGAATTTTGTTATTTGGTCTAGCAGTGTAAGCTCTCACGACCTTTTGTCGTTTATTTTGTTGTTGGCATTCCTTACCACTTTGACTTTCTAACGTACGTCATGAGCTACACGGGTTTGCCTCATAAACAACAATAGCTTTAGTAGCATTAGCAATTCGTTGGGTTACAATACGCTCCATCGTCGCGGAACTCATTCCTTGTCTCGTTGTCGATGTTTTCTTCAATATCGAACGGATTAAATGAAATAAAATAAGTCAATTTTTAAAAGTCGTGTTTCCAAAATTTTGTAAAACGGTATAATGTAAGATCGCAAAAAGTTTTAAAGACCATCGTATTATGCCCGATGTTTTAGAAGTAAACGAGACAATTGTGTCACTCACAATGCCTTAGAAAAGTTTAGTATTTACATAGACAACTTTTATATAAGCAGGTTGGGAAATATGCGTAAGGAAAATGTAATCGCAGGGAAAAGATAAACGCAAGACCAACGTAAGCTATAGCAAAATAGAGATCAAGGGTAAAATTAAACGCAAAGAGACATAACGCAGGGAACAATAACGCAGGGCAGAGATAAACCCATATCATAGCATGTTCAAGGCAAAATGATACTCACGTATACGTCATAGCAACAACATGTATAAGGCATACGTAAAAACACGTAGGATCACATACTGGTTATAGACCAGACCTAGTTATATACTACCTGGTTCTCTATAACCTTGGCTCTGATACCAACAGACACAACCCCCAACGGGCCTGTGACGAACACGGTCCGAGGCCGTGACTTGATTGGATCACACAAGTACAAAGTCATAAAGAACGACTCAAATTGTACGTTTTGAAATAGAACCACCTGTTGCATAGATTTAAAATAATAATAATAAGTTTTACATCAATAAAATTTAAAAGATTCAAAGTTAAAAATGCGGAAGCTTAAATATATTCAACAACGGTATCTAAACATAGATAAATCTCTTGTAAACTGTTGTAGGCCTATAGACTCCATTAATTCATCAACAACATCCTTGCTAAGCACTCTGAGAAAACTGGCTTAAAACGGTCAACAAAAAGTTGAGTGAATTCATAGGTATTAGTTAAAACGTTATTATAGTGGACCACAGTTATCATACACGTATGCGACAGTTATAACACAAGTACACTTCACATAAAAAGTATTTACGTTGCGCTAAGCTCATGACACCGAAGCTAATTACGTTTATAGCAGTACATTGCTAGGTTGAAACAAGCCCCCGAGGTATCTGACCAAGACTACCTTCTTAAGTTCGACATGGTATATATCCTTAATAACGGGCACCCGTGGGTAGTGGATCGCTACTCACCCGATAGGGATAAGTAATCCCAATAGATCTATTTATAACACTCGCGCTCCCTCGACCGGTCCTCCAGTCAAGAGATTGACGGTTCATGATAAGTGGGGCAGTAGTGGTCTAAACGCTACTTAGGCAACACGTAAACAGGGAAAATCTCACGCAAAGTACTTGTGTCCAGTTTTAAAAGCAAGCAATGTTTCTCACCCCAAGTTATAAAACATTTATTCAAAACGAGTAAAAGAGTGGGGCTATGAACTCACCTTGATGATAAGGTAAAAGATAATTACGTCAAAAGTATGGTCACTTGGAATGAACGGTGGTACACGGGTATGACCTAAAAGAATATGGGTTTCGATTTAGACTCGGAAGGTTATCGTACTATATTGATGCATGCACGTTCATTGTCATTTTTAGCAAACGTTAGTTATATATTTAAAAACGTT
The DNA here is from genome assembly GCA_026074375.1 of Tanacetum coccineum. Taxonomy (NCBI): domain Eukaryota; kingdom Viridiplantae; phylum Streptophyta; class Magnoliopsida; order Asterales; family Asteraceae; genus Tanacetum; species Tanacetum coccineum. The sequence goes on from BQNB010136611.1 coordinate 15,982, forward strand.
AGTGATCGAGTTTTACGAAACGTACATATATAATATTATATTACTTATATAGATATTATATTTGTTATTGTTAATACATAAGTAAACTTGTTATTTATCATTTAATATTCCAAACAGTTAGGTTAATTTTAATCGAAGGTAATTTTATCGTTTTATGTTTTTCCAAATAGTTTCTAAGTATAATAGATTTTACAAAATATCGGCATGACCCTTCGTGTTTACACTTTTCCCAAGTCGTAGACTTTAATATAATACCACTTTCCATATCACTTTCCCGATATTTACACTTTACTCGTCATCAAATCCATTATTAATTTAACATTAATTAATTGTAACGTCGGCGTCTAAAATAATTAAACGTAAAACATCTAAATCGTACACTATTAAATAAGTCACTCACGAACTTATCCAATAAAACTCACCCGTATCATTTATGCTTGGCGTTTTGCATTATGTTGACTTTTGGCGCGTAAGTCCGAATGTGTAGTATTACTTATCCATTTAATTCGAGTAAGCAAAATATTAAGTAAAAAATACGTTACCCAAGATAAGCTATCAATAACTCACAATAATCAAGTGACATGAGCCAAAGCCATATGAGCTCAAAAAAAATCTCAAATGTGTTTGGGTCTTGTATGTGGGACGTGGCTTTAAGGCCTAATAAACTATATTCGAGCTTATTTATTGAGCCGAATAAGTTTATCATTCGTCCGTTCACAAAAAGCTAGAAAATAAGCTAACAAAATATATGTCAAAGCAAAATAAGCTAAACAATAAATCTTTCTTTATTTTTCATTTGGGCCGAAACATATATATAAGCCCTAATAAACTCAAAATAATTAAATAAGCTTTCCACGAGCTTATTAAACATAAGCCGAACAAAATGAACATATATACCGCATATCCTTTTTCATACACGAAAATAACCACGATCACAAAACTAACATTTCCTTATATTTATTCTTATGTATTTCGAAATATATGCCTACCCTTTTAGGGTTTATGTAGTTTTTAAACCTTTGTTTTTACAAAATAAATTGTACAACTAGTATGTATGCATCATGAGAAGTATAAAAGTACAAGTTGTTTAAGAATTTGAAGACTTACAAAAATTAGAAGATTTAGGTGATGAACAAAGATTTATAACAACCCAAATGTTGTTTAACAAATACCCGGATGATACAAATGATCAAACCTTCAATAAATCTTCAAGTGTTTTTGATCAAAGATGAAAAATGAATGTGTTTGGTTGGTGTTCTTGGTTCGGCAATAGTGAAAGAAAGAAAGAAAAGATGGAAAAGTTTTATGTGTGTGAGAATGGAATGAACAAATGAAAGTAACCAAGTTATATAAATCAAAGTTTACTTCACACACTATAGTGTGTGTGTGTGTACCGAAATAAGGACAAGAAGAGGAGGGGGGACCAAAATGATCCACCAATGAGAAATGAGCTAGTACATATCATGTAATTTGAGCTTGTCTTATGCAAATTTGAATTCAAAACTTGTCCACCAAGTTCTTGGTTTGTTTGCTTGCACCGAAAATTGACAAGGGATGGGGGGGACCATTTTATTTTTATAATCTTTGTTGCTAGTGCTCCCAAAATGATTTAATTTCCAAGTCTTGCATGCTTAAGCTTATAGTTTAGGTAAAACACGGGTAACGCAAGTAACGAAACGAGTAACGGTATCACCAAAAATTATGAAATTTTAAACATTGCCTTAAAACATAAAAACGTGGCTATTGCCAAAATACTACAACGTTTGGTGTCCCGGTTCGCTCCCGGAGACTATTCTCAGATAACAACGAAACAACTTTCCGGTTAAACGGCAAAGCTAAACGGAACATTTAGAAATTCAAATTACTACACGGAAACGGCTAACTTGTTGAACGGAAAATCTCGGGTTGTCACAACTTCAACGAATCTTATAATGACAAAAGTTTCTTTCAACCTTCACGGGATTGATAGTAATCATATTTGTTGGTTTGAGGG
>BQNB010136612.1:0-17974 GCA_026074375.1 Tanacetum coccineum
CTAAACTGTTATGTTCAAGTGCCATTGTCTGACATTGTGGTGCAAGGCCAGAACTGTTGTGATAACCGGTAACTTTTCCTGGATTAAGTATTATATAATATTATGATTTTTATATCGGAGTCTTTCAGTTTTCTTAGAGAAAGCTGTGAAGTTAACTTCGGTTGCCTATTTTGCGTAAAATGGTTACGGTTTAACCAGGTCTTGGCAGAGTCATATGTATCGTAAGAGAATCATTTTAGATTCGTATTTCTGTTTTAGAATAGTTATGAAGTCATTCGGTGCTTTCCGGGAAGTTATCCCGCGTTTAGTAGAAATCGTCACGCAGCGCGTGGCTGGACAGTTTTGATAAGAATGACATCCCCCACAAGTTACACAACTTTGTTCAACCGCTTTTACGGGGGCGGAAGCGGGGGTTTGGTTCTTTCTATCGAGAATTAATGCCCGAACCATGTCTTTGAGTTCAGCAACATCAGATGAGACTGCTTGGGTGGAAGAGCTTGTACTCATTTTAGAGTTAAAGCAGAATGTCAAAAGCCATCCGGCTTACTGGTACAACCAAATATTCCTATGTAGAAATAGGAAAGAATCACAATGGATTTCATTACAAAACTACCCAAAACATCAAACGAACATGACACAATCTGGGTCATTGTAGATCGCCTTACCAAATCCGCACACTTCATCCCTACCCGAGAGACTAATAGTATGGAAACCCTTACAAGGTTATACATCAAAGAAATAGTCTCCCGGCATGGAGTGCCAATATCTATCATTTTGGATCGTGACAATCATTTCACATCCAGATTTTAGCAATCATTACAAAGTGCTTTGGGTACTCAATTAGACATGAGTACGGCATATCATCCTGAAACTGATGGACAAAGTGAAAGGACCATTCAAACACTCGAAGACATGCTTCGAGCCTGTGTTATAGATTTTGAAAAAGGATGGGAAAGACACTTACCATTGGTAGAATTCTCATACAATAACAGTTACCATGCCAATATCAAGGCAACACTATTTGAGGCACTTTATGGTCGAAAGTGCAGATCACCTATTTGCTAGGCCGAAGTCGGAGATGTTTAACTTACAGGACCAGAAATAATCCATGAAACCACTGAAAAGATAGTGCAAATTCGACAATGCTTGCAAGCTGCAAGAGACTGGCAGAGAAGTTATGCCAATATAAGACCAAAGCCTTTAGAATTTCAAGTTGGAGATCGTGATATGTTGAAAGTATCACCTCGTAAAGGTGTCATCCGATTCAGAAAACGAGGAAAGTTTAACCCCCGGTACATTGGACCATTCAAAATCCTTAAACGGATTGGCCCAGTGGCATATAAACTAGAGCTTCCTGAACAGCTCAGTAATGTTCACAGTACTTTCCACATTTCTAATCTAAAGAAATGCTTATCTGACAAATCCCATGACAAACTCAACTTTGTAGAAGAACTAGTGGAGATTATAGATCTAGAAGTCAAGCAACTAAAACAAAGTCGTATTCCTATAATCAAAGGAAGATAGAACTCTAAAAGAGGACCAGAATTTACATGGGAACGCGAAGATCAAATTCGTGCCAAATATCCACATCTGTTTTCAAACACCACTCTGGCATCTAACTATATCTCGGGACGAGATTTCTTTTAAGGGAGGGAGACTATAACAACCCGCAATTTTCGTCAATGTAAATATCCATCTATTAAATTATATACACTGTAATATCCATCTATTATATATATACCACCTTTTTACAGGGAAATTTTTGCTTTATCTCATTATGCAACGTAACTTGCATCTCTAAAGTAAACGAGATCACGCAACCTCTACCAATGCCATCTCTATCTATGTTTATATTATGTAAACATCCTAATATGTCAAGTCTATATCTTAATATCATTTTACCAAGTACATTATCCATTTAACGTACTTTTCAAAACGTTATTTCAAAACAAGCATTAAACGTTAACGTTTATATCAAAACCCTAATTATATGTAATGTATACATATAAAATGAATGTACAAGTATTCAAAGCATGTGTACAAGTGTACAATACACAATATTTGAATATCTTTTCCCTCCTAAATCTAGTTACAACTTTTAAAGCTCAATGTACAAGTTAATAATGCAAGAAAGTCAAACTAGGTCATTTTACCTCCTAAATTACTTTGGTTTCTTACCACCACTTTAACACAAGGTACAAGCACTTAATGCATGACTTCTAAACCCTAAACCTAATCCCTAAATCATTCTAAAACCTAATCTAAAACCCTAAACCCTAAACGAAACCCTAAAACCCTAATTTTACTTTAAACCTAAAACTAAACCCTAAAACTTAAAACTAAGCCCTAAACCTTAATCCTAAACCCTAAACCTTAATCCTAACACTAATCCTAAACCTTAAACTATCTTAAAACCTAACCCTAACTCGAATTCAAAACCCTAAACCCTAACCCGAGACCAAACCAAACCCGACACCCCTTTTTATCTTATTTTGACCCATTTTAAGCAACCAAGCACCTCAAGCACCTCCATGACCTCACCCTTATGTCACCAAGCAGCTTACAAGCACCTCCATCACCACCCTTAAGCTCCAAGGCTTCTAGACACCTCCTTGTCACCTCCTTGTACCCGAAACCCCTCCAACACCTTCCACCTTGCAAATCTACACTTCTAGCTCACAACACTCACCCTATAGACTCCATTAGTCATCTATCTATAGCTCTTGACACCTTTCATAGCTAAAACTTGGGCACCAAGGGTGTTTCAACCCTATAAATAGCCGAAACATGCAAACCATTCAAATCATACCTCAAATTTCATCATACACATCAATGGAGTTCTAACTCAGACCAAGAAGGATCAAGTGAAGTCCCTAAGCTCAGAATAGAAGCCAAGAATCAAGAAAATGGAGCACATCCAAGAAAGAAGTATATATATCCCAAGCTCAGAATACTAAGCCCAAAAATCAGAAAAAGTAGCCTTGAAGTCATTACTAGGCGTAGGACGAACCGAAAACCCATTTCGAACCAATTTCCTAGCTCAAGTAAGCTAATTTCTTGTTCAATAAGCTTATAAAATCAGTAATAAATATTTCATAAAAGCTTTAAGATCATATATGAACTCTTGTTTGAAGCTTTGAATCCTCGAACCCATGTGTTTTTTATTAAAACCCTAAAAATGACCCGTTTTGATTTTCTAGCTAACGAATCATTTTTCTAAACTTTTTTACGTTAGAATATCTTATTTTAGCTCTTCTAATAAGCTATACCCTCAAATATTAATTGGAATCTTAAAATACCTGCATGGCTTTTTGGACTATGTTTTGCAAATATTTCCCATGCATAGGGTTATATATCCGTAACTTTATGAAATTTATAATTAAAGAGCTGAAAGTGTCATAATCTAAAGTTATAACTATAAAACCTATTTTGGCCAGTTTCAAAGTTAAAGGTTTTAAATTAATATATACTTTTATATATAAAGGACTAAAGTTATAAAAGTTTATAAACCAAGGGTATATATTGCCAATTTTGCAAACTTAAAAATATAAAATATATTATTTTTATATAAATTATAAATATATATATTAATATTATAAAACCTAATTTTTAAACCCACATATTTGTCGTATAATAATGCAAGATCGACGCTTTATTTCTTATATATTTCACATAAAATTATCACAACTAACATCTGAAGAACTTAAAATATTAACGTATCACATTACTGAGGAGTAATTCATATGAATGGTTTCAATATGAGTTTTTATTTTTTGAACGAGTTTGCTGGTTTTATCGATGTAAAAGTGCCCTGGTCTCCTTCAAACGACACAACATGTCCTCTGTATTATGATAGCCCAACAGCGATACATTTATTTACCATAATTTAATAAAATCAAAGTATATAGACGTTTATCAAGCATTATGAAGTTTTAAACATAAACTATCACACTAAGGACTTTGACATATCACCCCTGTTGTGCGTGTACGAAGCCGTTACAGATCATTGATAATACTTATTGCCATCAATTCAAAATTTCCCCTATACTGTTACGGTGAGTTCAAATCCTCACTTTAAATCTTCTATTTCATAAACCCATGAGGGGGATACATGCTATAAACCATGTATACAAGTATTTTCTAAATGTATGTTATCCTGATATATTATTGCATCTGTTGTCTAAGTCCCTTTATGCCAAAAGACCCCACTATCATGGACCATCAATCACTTGCGAGTGAACGTGAATATTGTGAATATGCCTAGGATTTACGATCCCGTTGTGTTAAGCCCGGATATGGTTAACCAAAACACACAAATATTTTAAACTCATAGGTATATGACAATTTACATACATGGGCCATTATCTTTTATATATATCATTATTGATATATACACGAAGTTAATTAGTGCCATGAGCTTGACGCACAATACTGTTTTCCATAATAATAAAAACTCATTTTCAATTAATACACTATATGGGTGTATAACAACTAACCCAGCTCTGAGATGAACTTGTAATTCACCTATTTAATTATAAACCTATGAATTTCACTCAACCATTGTGTTGACATTTTTAGCATGTTTATCTCAGGTAACTGAACATCTTATGGCACGAAGTGGCACTGACTTGAAGATGGCTAAACTGTTATCATTCAAACTTTATGTTTTCATGTAGATTTTGGGACCTCTGTTTGTAAAAACTCTGATAAAACAATGAATGATAACTTATCTTTTAAAAACGTCTCTTTCGAGTCATTTTCTATGATTATGACTGTTGTACTATGAAATAATACCCCAGATTAGCTTCCGCTGCTATATGTCAAAAATGAGGTGTTATAAATACTAAGAATTTCATTTAGAGAACGTGTACTCTTTTGAAATAAAGTTAGCTTTATAGCTTCCTCTTTGAGTTTTTTGTTGTCAATTTTAAGTGTTTGACAAGTTGTACATTCGAGATCAACTTCCTTGTTTCTCTCGAGTTTGGACAACTTTTCTTTTAACTCACTAATTTCATTTTCTAAACTATTCCTAATCGCTTTTAGATGTTTGTTCTTAGTGATTATTTTTAGACTCATCTTACATATCCTATTGTATTCACTATCTAAACTAATATCATCTATTGACGCGTTCTCATCAATAAAGTAAGAGGAATCAGGATATACCTCGCTAGATGCGTAAGCCACGAGACATGTTTTGTCTTTAGCCTTTTCATCATCTTCCTTACCGCTACCACTCCAAGAACCTCCAACAAAAGCCTTTTGGTTCTTTTCTCTCGGTGGTTTTGGGTATTCTCTGATAAGATGATTTGAGTCTCCACATCTAAAACATTTCCTATCATTTTTGCCGTTCTTTTCGTCTCAGCTTCTTTGGAATATCTTTTTGTCATTTCGTGGTTGTCTCACGAACCTACGTCTTCTCTTGAAGAACTTCTTGAAGTCTCTAACCGCCATGTCGTACTCTCCGTCTTCACTTTCGGAAGTCGAACTTTCTTCATCACTAGATTCCTTTTTAGCCTTTAAAGTAAGGGATTTCGTTTCTCCTTTAGCTTTGACTATTTAAGAATCTTTCTTGATGATCATGTCGTGAACTTTGAGGTTCCTGATGAGTTCATCAAGTGATAGTGATGTCAAGTCTTTCGACTCTTCGATAGTCGTGACCTTTGCTCTCCATTTAGGATGTAGAGCCCTAAGAAACTTCCTAACGTAGTTCTTGCTAGAGTAACCTTTATCAAGAGCTTTTAGACTAGTAATAATAGTATTAAATCTAGCAAAAGCACTGTCTATAGATTCATCTTCGAAAATGATGAATTGTTCATATTGTTGTACCAAAAGATCAATCTTGTTATCTTTTACTTGACTATTACCTTGATGGGTGATTAACAAGGTTTTCCAAATTTCTTTTGCCGTATTACACATGAATATTCTTTCATATTCTTTCCTTGTCAAAGCGTTGTAAATAACCATTTTAGCTTTGTTATTTTTTGTAAATCTCTTTTTGAGATCATCGTTGTGTTTTTCAAAAGGGACAACCTCATCTAATTTGGTTTCCGAATTGTATTGAATAGGTAGAAAATCATCCTCAGTAATAACATGCCAAAGATCAAGATCTTTTGATTTCACATATGTTTCGAATCTATTTTTCTAATAAATAAAACTATCACTTTCGAAAAGTGGTGATCTTTGCATAGATTGCCCTTCTAGATATTTCTCAGAATCCATAGATTGATCCAAGCTTTAAAATATAATATATTTTAAAAATATTGAGTGACATCGCCTTCTGATACTAATTGTGAAAACTAGAGGGGGGGTGAATAGTTTACCGGTTAATTGGCGTTTTAAAACTTTGCTTGTAAAAATACTAGATTCGAGTATATGCTAGATCAACTAACGATATGAACAACCAATGTATCTAACTACTTGCAATTTAATCACAATATAAACAATAAATATGAAGTGTAAATAAAAGATAAGAGATAAGAGATAGAACATTCAAACCACAACACTGAGATTTATAGTGGTTCGGCTACGAAGCTCTTCTTCGCCCTACTCCACTCCTAAAATATCCGACTCGAGATTTTACTATGTCAACAAGCTCCCTTTAGGCGGAGAAAATTGTTACACGTCGCTTATCTTAATTTCCAACACTAAGCTAAATGTCGAGTCCTAATCTTAGCTAGAACCAATCTACACCTTCACTAATGTATTTTAAGGCCTAAAATACTAACCGACACACAATCAACAATTTTAGATTTATACACTATCTGGATCTACACAAGTACACAAGAATAAAACAATAGAGGTTGAATCTTAAAAGAAGATCACTAATCTATAACACTTTGTTTCTTGCCGAATACGAGTGTTCTTCTCTTGCACTTGATAGAAGAAGGAGGAGGAGAAGATTGGATCACTTAAAACTATGTGAAAGAGGTCTGCCAACTGCCACAGAATAGTGCAGTATTTATAGGTAAGGGGGAGTAACGTCCACTGTGGGCGGTCCCGGCGGTCCCAGATATATCTCGGAGCCGTCCTGCCTATTTGGGGGCCGCCCCTAGGTAGACGCTCCCATTTTTGTCTTTTTGTGAGGAAGCTATTTTCTGGTCCAGACTTTTCTGTGATGAGAAAAAGAGATTAGATCACTTGAAACAAGATCTAAGTATGTTAGTGATTAAGAGTTTTAGTGAGAGAAAGAAGGTTTAGAGAGAGAAAGAAAATACTGAAAAATTTCGTGCAAAGATGAATAATTTTTTGCTGGGAATGGAGCAGTATTTATAGGCAGGGAATCCCAACGGCTCTCTGGGGGCGGTCCCGGCTATATAAGGGGGCCGCCAGGCCTATAAGGGGGCCGCCACCTAGACTCCGCTCCTTTTTTTATTTTTTTGTGAGGAAGGTTGTATCTGGTGTAGAAGCTTCCGTTTTGGAGAAAAATTTGAATTTCAGATTTTAAGTTTTTAATAAACCTTTTTATTTTAATTAAAAAATATTTTGTAAATGTATTTTTGAGAAAATACTTTCGTAGAATTAAAAGTGAGGATTAAGAGAAAAATATTTTATTGATCATTAATCATGCTTAATTAGAAGTGAAATTTTACATTTAATAATTTGTAAACGTTTATTTTTATTATAAACATTTTTACATTTTGTTATTATCAAAACGTTGAGAAGTCAAAAATATAAATAACATTTTTAAGCATTATTTGTATTAACATATCTGTTAGTCCTTGGCAAAATTAGACTAGTAAGTGCTTCTTACCCGGATTGGGATAATTAGTCCCAATAGATCTATTTATTCACTAGCGCTCACTTAACCAGAGTCATTTAAGGTAATTAACGGTTCATTATTTTTCAGGCAATATTGGTCTAAACGCTACTTAGGCAACACGTAAACAGGGAAATCTCACGTACAGTACTTGTGTCTAGTTTTAAAAAAAACAAACAATGTTTCTCACCCTGAGTTATAAAACAATTATTCAAAACAAGTAAAAGTGGGCCTATGAACTCACCTTGATTGGTAAATTGAAGAAGAATAGTCTAGAATAAAATCACTTGGTAACGAACGACGGTACACGAAAACAACCTATGTAATGAATGTTTGATTTAATATCGGAGTAGTAAAGAATTACGGATAATGCATGAGTATTTACTAGTGTACTTTTGTTAATATATTTCAAAAAACTAATGTTTGTGATCGTATAATAGTTTAAATGTTTTTCGAAAAGTAAAAAACTAGTATAGTATATAAATATATAATATATATAAATATATAATATAAAATATATAATAGAAGTATACTATATAAAATATATATAAATATATTATATATATGGATGGATAGAGATCCTCTAAAGTTCAAACGAATTTTACCGGTAAAGTTCTCTCACAACATAACAGTGGGGTCCTACGGAGGGACCTGGTTTACGTTAATTAGTGTAAGGGAATATATAATATATAAAACATATATATATAATACAATATATATATATACATAATATACATAATATATAAATACATAAAACACATATATATATATACATATATACACATATATATATATATACATATATACATATATATTTTATATATACTATAAAATATAGATATATATGATTATATATATAAACACTAGTTTTCATAACCCGCTGCACGAATGGGCGGGCTAGCTTCGTGATAAAACATGCCGAAAAATGAAAAAAGATTGTAAAACATATCGTAAAATATATATATTAAAAACAATAAGGAAGCATTTATTTTAATATAAATCTATGCTACGAATTCAAATACGAAATAAAACTTTTTTGTAAATGATGTTTGTTGTGGAATTTATATAGTTGTCGTCTCGGTCGCAACAAAGAACCTTTCAACCCTTTCTTGCTCTTGACTCTTGACACAACCACATATAGTCGGCCATGTGAGAATACCCACCTTTGGAGAAATAAACCAACCTGCGACAATGTGCCTTATTAACTATTAAAAACCATAACTTTAAGGTTACAAAACACACAATACTATTATTTGAGTCTTAACAGTTTAGACAACTTACAACGTGAATTTCATTTTCTGAATTTTAAATGTCAGCCCTTGCTTCACCAATAGTTAGTCAGTGACAAATGTTGACATTCAGTATAATAAATAGCTTTATGTAGTAGAAAAATACATTTCTTAAATGGCTTACACTTTCTGCTAAGCAGTAATATGTATTAATAGGGAATGATTTGATAGCACACTGCTGAATGGCTCTACAACTGAAGTTGACACCTAATCATGCAAATGACTTACGGAATGAAATTTATTTAGAAATGTATTGTTTTTAATTTCTTTATGATTTTTGACTAACTTGTGGAGACCGGAAGATATTGAAGCCAAGTTTGCGCTTTTTCTCGTAATCCACAGACAAGCATTCTAAAAGCAAGGATCTTTATCCTGAACCAATGCCGCCACAAACAACATTAAAAAATAAATCCTTGTAAGTCAGTAGGATTGTCGGCTAATTTTCTCACTCTGTCAAGACACATGCCGTCGATTTCTTTTCCCACTTCACATATGACAGATAGATGCATCTTTATTTGAGTACTCAAAATATACGACTGGCTTAAAAACATTAAATCACTCATCTCAAAATTCAAGTGCCACACTTAATATATTTCAATGTAATAATTCGGGGCCGGGCTAATGTATTAAATCACATCCTCTTGCAAGACATTGGAAAATGGGGGCCCCCCCCCCCCTGTTCAGGATGGAAGAACTGTCTATACCTTCTATTCCCAACTTCATCGATGTCAGTTGGTTCTAGATCAACAAAAATAGCTCTGGGCACATGCATTCCAGAGCTAGAAGGTGCTAAAGGAATCATCTCTAGAGCTCTGGTCATAACTTTTGTACGTCTCACTTGATTAAATATCATATTCTCTATCTAGACTGTGAGCACCATAGTACATGACATGCAGAAATTTACCCGTTTTGACCACCAAGTTACCCATTTTGCCACTATTAATTTTAGACTTGGGGACATGTGGCTTACCAGGAGCTTATGAGTCCAAATCATTACTGGTGAAAACGATACACACAGTTTGTCCATATTAGCATAAGTATCTCCCTTGCCCGCTATGACCCTCCATAACTTTCTGTCTATACATGGATCACTTAAATGGCTACCTAAAATTCCATTTGACATTAAACTACTGACAGAAACCGCATTTAAAATTGATCAATAAACTCCCTTTAGGGGTTTACCATCAAATTTGACCAAAATTTGACTCCTATCATGATCAATAAAATAGCTAAAGAAAAGAGAATGTTGTGATTACCTTTTTCAAAGAATAAACAACCTCCACCATTTCCACTAATCGATTTTGGCATATTGCAGCCAAATATAGCATATCATAACCAAGTTTTCTTCCTTTGTCCTTATCAAAGATGCTAACAGATGATGTAACATTAAAGTGCCAAACCACAATTTCAAATTGAAAGTAATCATAGATCCTCTTAAACATGTTTGTACTAATGTTTCTAATAAACAATAGTTAACAACAATTAACTAACTTGCATTTGGTATGCACTTGGTAATGCCCAATTTGAATACTTACTAACTCTCTATTTCATCGTCGTGTCACATTTTAATATGCAAAATATTTAGTTTAAATTTCACTTAAGTGTATAAATTAGTCAAATGATTATCTGCAATTTGGTAGGCAAACAGGCGCTTGTTATCTCACAAACTACAAACCCTTCAATGTCATATTTACACCTCACTTTTAGCATAAGGTAAAAAGAAGTAAAACTGATTTGCTTACCATAATGGCATCGATCTCCCCTTGAGTCATTGGTGTTCGTTTGGATTGAAGATAGGCTTTCCACCTAGAGAGGCTTTCTAATAAACGTCGGGTTTAAGAAAATGGTAGAAGGAACATCAGTGGCAACATGTATTGCTTGGGTCTGAGTCGCATAACCTACAAAAACATACATGATACATGCATTAATGCTTTATTTATAACTATTAGACAACTTATTCGTACTTCAAGTATTATACTCACTATGATATACTCCAGTATTTATGGTTATACTTGCTCATTTCATCATATAAAAAACTGAAAGCATTACTCTTTTTTAGTTCAAAAATTTTAAAGTGTAGAATTCATCCATTAATGATTTCAAGTAAGCATCAACAAAACATAATTATCCGATTTCAGGTAGCATATAAACTTGTAACTTGCAAGCTGGTGTGTGCAGCAAATTAGAAAGAATAAGTAAGCTGTTGTGCAAAAAATTAGAAAGATTAAATAATCGCATAAACCCCCTCTTTAGTTGTACTCTCAAGTCTCATCTGCATTTCAAGTTTAGGTAATAGGAATGAAGGAATGAATTCATCCTGTTTCTCACAGCAAGGCAGAAAGAAAAAGTAATCACTAACACCCGAATTTGACCTACTCACACTGTCAGCCTATATGCCCATTTTAATTTTTAACAATGTTTTCTAAATTTTACAGGTTTGTTAGAGGTTTTGTACAACGAATATCAGTTCATTTAAATGTGAATGACTCACTTCTTGTGTCACTTTTCAGCAACAATTTAGATAAAACTCCTATATTCTTTTTTGTTTAAAAGATAAAAGTCATAAAAGATGCCAGACTACACCCCAAAAGCACCTAGCTTTTGAAGAAGCTAATTATGAGCCAAACATGTTTCAGGAAGAGAAATAGAGCCACATTATAAAAATTGATTTTACCCGATACGCTTTAGATCTATTATACAACCTGATGCCCTGACGAGTAATCTTGATTTGTTTATCGACAATGTACTAAGTTAAGTAAACCTTAATGATCCATGCATATCGTCATCAACCTTAAGCTATTTCACCTGGGCTTGATCTGAGATAAGGCAGCGAATGATGTAAACTAAGTCAATAGACAGAATCAAGAACGAACCTGACCTCGAGGGGAATTCCTTTATCGTTAGGAGGAAGAGGTACACCAAAGTCATTGCCTCTCAGAAAGGTCTTTCATCAATCGCTGCAGTCGGAGCTACCATGTTTATCAGTTCAACTTCATTTGAAGGAGCCATGACCACCATGTTTGGCAGGCATACCATGTAAGTAATGTCAAATGCTTCACAATGTATAGGTCCCTCTGCTCCAACAAAACCATCTCTATCCATAACGAACGATAAGTAGCTTTTTAAGATCACATCATGCACTAAACCTAAATGTACTGCAATCTACTTGTCCACTTGTCAGTTTGTCAGGTATCGGTCAAACAGATTTCAATAAAGTCCAGGAAAGCAAGTAACTAACTAGATCATAAACTCATGTAGAAATGGAAAATAGATAGTCACAAAAGGCTTAAGACTTTATGTTGTATACATAATTACTTCCATAGCGTGTTTATCAATACTTGAGACATATGTTTTGTATATCACAAAAGCATAAAGTCACTAAATAAAATGAGAAAAAAAAAAACAAAAAAACCTGCACAGCCGAGACTGTGACATTGCCAACCAATCTTTCACCACGAAACCGATGGTTAGATTTCAGGGATGTTGGAGTTGGCTCTTCTCAGCTGTATAAAGCATGTCGATGTAAACACAATAGAATACAATAGTAAAGTTTTGTTGTAGGTTTCGTAATAGAAAACAAGACTTTGCCAATCATTTAACCTCTAGTATTTATTGACATGAAAAAGATAGTCCTTTCTAACGATAATAGTCCTAACCATCTTAGCAGTGTGGCATGTACCAGCAAACATACGACCTGTAATGGAAAAATCACTGTTAAATAGGCAAGCATACTTATATCGCCTAATGGGCTTACCAAGCTGAACTTATTGCTTATTCAAGTTCTGAACCTCAACTTGATTAGCTTATAAACTTAAAAAATGTAACCTTATAAGCTTTAATAAAATTAAATAAGCCCAAATGCTTAAAAAATAAGATAATCTAAACAATCCTAACAACATGATCACAAAGTGTGTTTCCTATAGTGTGCATACAGTAACAAAATAAAATTTTATCAAATAAAATTTACAAATTGGGTATTAAAACTATACCCGATAATAAGCCGCAATGTTAATTCCATTCTCCAATTCAAACACCTAATTTATGAATCACATAATAGACCATTAGTAACTCATAATCAAAATTGAAATATCAAAAAACCCTAATATGAAAATGAAATCAGAATCAAATATAATCCATGATGTAATAAACTGACTCAATCAATAAATCACCTTTTTAGTGATTCAATCCCGAAATATTAAATTTTACATAAAATCGAAAATTTTAATTGGCTAATTGGTTGAAACTGAATTGGGTAAATGGAATGTGGATTATCTAGCGTACGATTTGTTGTCATTGATGAAGGCGGTGGCATTGTGTGTTTAAAAAAAACCATGATTTTCTGTATATGATTTTGAAAATCAATTATCCAACAATAGTGGAATTTGTTTTTGTTTATGTGATTTGTTTGATGATAATTCACATGCACATAATAATCAAAAATTGAATATAAATTAAACTAACCTTGTTGATCATATGATATTCGAACGAACACCATGACCTCCCTGCAATCTTAGCATCAATGACTCCATATAAAAAAACTCAACAAATAAATTTTTGAAAAAAGCAAATTGGGAATACATACTATACATGATGGAAGCATACCTTTAGTTTTAAAAATTGAATCAGGAATTGAAGCATGGGTTTTAAGTTTTAAAAATTGAAATCGGATGCTACAATTATGCGAATGAATAAGATAAGTTTGGAAAGGATTTTCAAGATTAAGAGAGATTGTGTAACTGTCGATTGAATATGCTGAGTTGTGGAGAGAAATTGTAGCATGCTATTAAGGAATGTACAAAGTGACGTTAATACCCTTCATTTTTACACTATCAATGCCTAGTCATATTTTTATTTCGATTTTACCCTTTGAGTCAGCATTAAAATAGCCTAGTCATCATGCCTAGTCAGCATGAACTAATTCATAACTTGTCTATTATATAGGTAGAAATATATTACACACACATAAAATCATACACACACACACTACACACACACACACATATATATATATATATATATATATATATATAAAATATATATAATATATAATATTATAATATACACAAATTATACAATAATATATAGTATATATATATATATATATATATATATAAAACTATATATATATATATATATTTATAAAATATATACATAACATACATAATATACATACATACATATATATATATACACACACACACACACACACATAAATATATAAATAAATATATATATATATAATATATAATATATATATATAAATATTAAATCCAACAACAACACACATAATATATATATATATATATTAAAATATATAGGTGGGAATACAAAAACCCCAAACACCACCCCCCATAAACTCACGATCACACTCTCACTCACAAACTCCAACACACCTGCGACAACTCACACACCACACACACTCCCCCGCCCCGCCCACACACTCACTCGCCACCCACACTCCACACGACACTCTCACCACCACCACACACACACTATACCATGACACACACACCACATAAATACACATCACATCACAGCCACAGACTCACAGCACCAACCACACACCAGCACAAACACACACACACACACCACACACACCCATCTACACACACACACCCACCACACACCAACACACACACTACTCCAACTCCCAGCACAACCACACACACCAACACCACTCCCCTGCCCCCCACCTCCCCCCACGACAGCACACAAACATACACACCACACACAATACATACCACCAACTCCACCACATACCAAATTACACACACAGCTCATACACTACACTAACCCACTCAACACACACTCACACCCACACACACCTCACTCACACTCACACACACACACCACCGCTCCCAACAACTCACACACCCACACCACCACACACCCCAACACAACACACACACACAACACCCACCCCACCACACTAGCCCCCCCCTCCCCACACACAACACACACCTCCCACCACACACACACACACCACCACACCCTCCCATTCCCCCACACACTCTCCCCACCCAACCCCAAACACTCACCACACACACCCACTTCGACCCCACACCACACCAACCCACACAATAGACTTTCCCACCACCAACCAATCGAACCACAAGAAAACCACCACAAATCCAAAAAGCTACGAATTTTCTAAGTGTAAAAAACATTAATAGAACTTTCGGGCCATCTAAACCCGTCACGAAGAAACCACAAAACGAATTTTATCAAAAGTCGTTGTCGAAAAGATATCTAAAACAACCACCCCACAACACAAACAACACAACCGAAAACAACACCCACCCCCCCCCAAATAAACCCCCCCCACACGACCCAACAAAACCCCCCCCACCCCCCCCCCCCTCCCCCCCCACCCCTCCCCCGCCCCTACCCCCCCCCCCCCCCCCCCCCACCCCCCCCCCCCCCTCCCTCCCACCACCTCCCCCCCCCATCCCCCCTCCCCCCCCACCCCACCCCCCCCCCCCACCCCCCCCCCCCCCCCCCCCCCCCCCCCCCTTCCCCCCCCCCCCACCCCCCCCCCCCCCCCCCCCCCCCCCCCGCCCCCCCCCCCCCAAAAAAAAACACCCCACACAAACCCACACCCAAACCCCCCCACCCCACACACAAACCCCCCCGCACATCCCACCCCCACACACACCCCCCACCACCCCACCATCCCCACCGCAAAACACATCCATCTTTACCCCCCCCCCCCCCCCTTCACCAACTCTCCCTTGTAACGTCCCACTACGCCCCCTCAACTCGTCCCCATCCCAACAACTATTTTCAAAACCCAAACACCGACCCACTTACTTCTTAAACCGCCCCCACACTCCACCCAACCACCCTCACATACAACAGCACACACACACTCCACACCACACACACACACACACACACTCATCCCCCCCCACCCCACACACACACACCCACACACACGCAACACTCACCCCCACATACCAATCACCAACGACACCCCCACACACCCACACCCCCACCCCAGCACACTACCCTCCACCAACACACACCCATCCTACCCCCCCCCCCCACCCCGCCCCGCCCCCCCCCCCCCCCCCCCACCCCTCACCTGCCCCCCCCCCCACACACACACCCACACACACGCCACACACACACACTACACACACACACACACACACCACACACACACACACACACACACACCACCCACACCTCACACACCCACACCCACCTAATTCCCCACCACACCAACCCACACA
Organism: Tanacetum coccineum; assembly: GCA_026074375.1. Lineage (NCBI taxonomy): Eukaryota > Viridiplantae > Streptophyta > Magnoliopsida > Asterales > Asteraceae > Tanacetum > Tanacetum coccineum. The sequence goes on from BQNB010136612.1 coordinate 16,281, forward strand.
AATAACTTCACTGCGACAACCCAACCAAACCTCCCCACAATAATTCAAAAAAACCACGAGCGTATACACTACGTTAACTCCGAGAAACTCCTACAAAGAACTATCGGCATGCCCCTTTCAATGTTAATTCCCACATTATATTATAAGAACCGTAAATTTTTTATTAAAAAAGAAAACCATTATATCACAACACATCCAATCAAAAATACCACTCACTATGCACTATACATCATCAAATCCATTTTATAACTAGTCAAAAAGACACTTCGGACCCTTATTGGGCTTTTAGGCCCAATAAGCCTAAATTCATGATCCGTAACGTCCAACGTTCAAAATAAGTTAAACGTATATCATCTAAGTCGTGCACTATCGAATAAGCTATTCATGAACTTATTCAATAAGCTACATTGTGGGCTTTACGCCTTGATACATTGTATTCATATTGGGCCTTGGCCCGTTAAGTCAAAAACATGGGTTTAAACTTATCCATTTACTTCGATAAGCAAAATGTTCAATAAGCTATCAATAAGCTCATAATAAGCCAAGACAAAGACCCATTAAGCCGACCGTGGGCTTTAAGTCACGGTTTGGGCTTGTGTGTTGGGCCGAAGCCTTATAAGCTCACATGGGCCCATTTATTAAGCCCGTTAAGCCAATAAGCATCGAACAAGTCCTTGGTTCATCAATAAGCTACAATAAGCTCTCGATAAGCCTAAGTAAAATAAGCCGAACCACTTGAGCTCAAGGATAAGCTCGTGGTGTTGGGCCTTCGGTATGGGACGAGACTAAAAAGCCAAGCAAGCTATATTCGGCTTATTTCTTAAGCCGAATAAGTTTATTGTTTTGTCCTTTAAAAAATAAGCTAGAAAAATAAGCCAACTAATATAAGCCAAACACAATAAGCTACAAATATCATTTCCTTTTGTTTCCTAGTTGGGCTGAAACCACCTATAAGCCCATTAAGCTCAAATAAGCACTTCGTGGCGTATTTATAAGCCGAACCAATAAATAAGCTAATAGTACGTATTTTTATTACATAAAAATAACCACGATCACAAAACTATATTTTCCTTGTCTTTCTTTTATTATTTTCGAGCAACATATATAACCTTTTAAGGTTTACGTAGTTTTAAAATCTTCATTTTTACGAAACGAGTTACACAACTAGTATGTATGCATTAAGATGATCTCAAAAGTACAAGTTTTAAAAAGATGAAGGGAGTTACAATAAAAAGTGGTTAGAAGGATGATTTATGACTAGAAACAACCCAAACGTTGTTTATAACTACCCCGAATACAATAAGTATTAACCACGAACAATATCTTCAAAGGTTTTTGATCAAGATTGAGAAAATTATGAGTTTGTGTGTGTGTTTAGGGTGGTTCGAACAAGAGAGAAAAGAAAGAAGAGAGAGAAACTCAAAGTTTGTGTGTTTGAAATATTGAGAGGAGAATGAGATGAGAATGGTATATATAGACAAAAGTTTTTGACACACAAGGTGTGGGTGTGGGTTGTATGCGTTGGCTAGGAGACAAAGAAGCAAGAGGGGACCAATTTGATCTTCCAATGAGTTCTTAGTGTGTACAAGTACTAGTCACATGGTGGCAAATATGTTCCTTTGATTTCAAAATTCAAAATGGTATCCCAAGTGTGTGTGCTTGTGGTTTGGATGCATACTAGCCAAGGAGGGGGG
>BQNB010136614.1:0-17974 GCA_026074375.1 Tanacetum coccineum
TGTATTTTATGCATGTTTTAGTTTCTCTATATAGACGCTAATGTGTTGTGATGATTCCCTTTCTTGTCGCGCCTCGTGTTTCCGCCTTAGCGGGGTGTGACAGATTGGTATCAGAGCCAATGGTTATAAAGAAGTAGGTGGTTGAGCCTAGACTATAACCTAGAGGTCCTTCATATAGATGTATTTAGGACTCAAGTGTTTATTTTTATAACTGCTATGATTCCCCGCTATATTACATAGCTTATATTTTCCTATTTTGTTAAGTTTTCATTTAGTTATTTTATCTACCATTATCTGATATGATATGTATTACTTTCTTAGTATTTTAGCTATATTTTCCCCCCACCCATTATAAGGAGCCTCTTATGGAACCGAAGGAGATAGGATAGTTGATCGTTTGTCGGATGCGCGTAGTAGGGCTGGACCTACGGAGTCGAGTGATTCTTGCGGAGGCAAAGTCAAACCCAAGCGAGGCCCAACATAAGTTTATCCCGTCCTTTACCTCGTCATGTTGTTATTGATTATTTCTTTCAGATATTTTGTATTTTGGGAATTGTTGCGAGACTTTCGTTCCTTTATGTTGTTTCGATTCTTAATTTGATATAAACAAGTAGTTATTTGATGAAGCATCCTTTATGTGTTAAGTTTGAGTGGTTTAAGATGTGCAATGTGGTATATGTACATATATGTGAATTATGATAGAAATGGGTAGTCTTGGAAGTAAGTACACGTGTGAAAGGAGGCACTTATAATTATGGTGGCCAACATAATTATAAAGGCATCACACACGTAGACTTGTAACCATGATTGCATTTATTTGTATTTGGTTGTAAGGTGGTAGTGTAATATGTTTTCCTTGATATGTGCATTTATGATAAGGATGGTGGTATGGGTAGAGAATCATTCTCTTACCCTAATTGGAGGATATGTTAAATTGAGTTGTATCGATAGTAAGTTTCTCTTCTATCTAGTAGTTGTGGATACCTAGTATTATTATTATTATTATGGTTGCTCATTGCTCGATTGGTTGTTCGGATCTGCTCTTTCGGATATAGGCGCGTTTTGTTAGTTCTTTCGTTGCATTAATTACTCGTATGAGTATCAAAGGTTTCTTTTAAGCACTAATTGTTCCTAACATATTAGTGTGGATCATTACTCCCTTCTTTGCATAACCCTGGTTTTTGTAACCCGTTGGTGACGTGTTAGTATCGATGCTTTTAGGTTTTCTCTGTCGATTATTATTTTGGATAAGACCTTACGTTTTCTTTTAGGTACATAACGTCTTGCATGAGTTTTCTTGTACGAGTTCGTTTGATTTTATTTTGAGTATATGGTTCCTGGTATTTTCTTTCGTTTTCAAACAATAGAATTGTGTTAGGGTCTGTACGGTGTTTTACGATCCCTTTTGGTATTATGGTGTCCTTTGTTTGAGTAACATATTTTATAATTGATGTCTAATTATAAAAACCCTTTGGAAGTATTGTGTTGGTGTTTGGAGAAAACTGTGTATAAAATGATCTTTGTAAATAGATTTTATTTTATTATAAAAAGCAGGTTTAAAGTGATTCATAGTGGTAAGGTACGATACACCATTAGATAACCATCTCTAGATTTTTATGACAACCAGAATGAATTTTTCAAAGATTACATTTAAGACAATTTCATTATTATTTAAAATGATTTTTATACTTAAAGTGACTTTCTTAATTTAAATTGATTTTTATAAAAACATTATTTAATTTGGTCTTTCGAGTAAAGTCGATAATTGGTATAAGAATTTCCGTCTTTCGTATTGATATTTTTTATGTGTTCATTTGTTGTGGTACGCCTGTTGATTTTCTTTCGTTTGCGTTTTCACTCGGTGCATATACGTATCCTTTCTTTCAAAGGATTCTTATGTCATTTGATCCACGTCTATTTGCATATGTGGAATCTCCTATATGCATTCTAGCCTTTGACTCGATATTCGTTTGTTATCCTATTCGATTGTTCGTAACCCTTGGAGTTTGTTGATACCGTTGAGTCGTGGAAGCTTTGATGTGATTGTGGGAATGGACTGGTTGTCCAAGAGGAAGTTTGTGATAGTATGTCATGAGAAGGTGGTTAGGATACCGTTGGAAGGTGATGAGATACTTCGGGTTCATGGTGAACGTACTCAAGGAGTCGTGAAAACCTTAATGAACACAAAGGTAGATGAACCAAAATTGAGTGATATTTCCGTCGTACGAGATTTTATTGATGTGTTTCTGGAAGATTTGTCGATGACCACCACAATGACAAGTTGAGTCCGCATAGGGTTTGGTTCATGGAGCGACGCCAGTCGCGAAGTCTCCATATCGTCTAGCACCCTCAGAAATGCAAGAATTGTCTGAACAACTTCGAGAGTTGCAAGACAAGGGTTTCATACGACCTAGTCATTTTCCGTGAGGAGCACCTGTGTTATTCATGAAGAAGAAGGATGGTTCTTTTTGCATGTGTATTGATCATAGGGAGTTGAACAAATTAACTGTTAAAAACCGTTATCCATTCCCTGGGATTGATGACTTGTTTGTGAATAGTTCGAGGAGAGTTTCTTTCTTAAATTAGATTTTTGGTCAGGTTATCATCAGCCTGCGAGTGCATGAGGATCCCTTCCAAAGACCCCCCCGGGGGGCCCCAAAATTTTCGTACGAGATTTCGGACATTTTAAGCTACGGTTATGCCTTTTTGGATTAACCAATGCACCAAAACGGTTTTCATGGACTTAATGAACGGTTTGCAAACCGTACTTAGGTAGGTTTGGTCATCGTATTCATGAATTTTTGAACCCAAAATTTTTTTTTCTGGGGGGGCCTTCTCAATGTCGAAGGAGGAACATGAAGTTCATTTGAAGTTAGTGTTAGAGTCACTAAGGAAGGAGAAGGTGTATGCTAAGTTTTCTAATTGTGAGTTTTGGTTGGAAGAAGTACATTTTCTTGGTCACGTGGACCCGAGTAAGTGTGAGGTAGTGAGGAATTGGATGGTTATTCTTAGGATTGGCAGGTTACTACCGATGTTCATCGCAATTTTTTTAAAGATTGTTAAACCTCTTACTTCCCTAACTAAGAGGAATCAGAAGTATAAGTGGAGCGTAGAACAAGAAGAGGATTTTCAGACTTTGAAGAATGATTTGTGTGATACTCTGATAAAGCGAATGTAGTGGGTGATGCGTTGAGTAGAAAGGAGAGAGTGAATCAAGAAGAGTAAGAGGATGATATGGCAGCCCAAAGTGAGGCGTTCAAGCAAGAGAAGTATCCATAGAAGGCTACTTGGGGGTGATTTAAATCAACAGATGGAAAGAAAAGGAGACGAGAGTTTGTACTTTATGGATCAAATTTGGGTTCTATTGGTAGGAAGTGTAATGGATGAGGCCCATGCATCAAGATACTTGGTATATCCGGGAGCGGATAAGACGTACTATAACCTTGGAGACATGTATTTGTAGCCCACGTGTAGAAGGATACAAGCTACTATGTAGCAATTGTCGGATTTATTTAAGAGGTGAAGGCTGCAATGTCAAAGACTTTTGGCTTGCTGCAGCAGCCTGAGATACTTGAGTAAAAATGCGATAGAGTCACCATGGATTTTATCACTAAATTTCTAAGGTCAAAGTAGTGAGTATGATGTGATTTGGGTGATGGTCGATAGACTGACCAAGTTTGTCTTTTCTAGCTAATTCAACGAAGTTTCAAGATGTGAAGTTGGCAAGGATTTATATTGATGAGATAATAGCAAGGAATGGAATTCTAGTGACGATCAACTCAGATTGAGATGGATGATTTACCTCGTGGTTTTGGCAGACGCTGTAGAAAGTGTTAGAGACGCGATTGGATTTGAGTACTGCTTAGCATCCTCAAGTGGATGGAAAAAGTGAACGTATGATTCAGACTTTGGAAGATATAATGAGGGCATGTGTTATCGTATTTGGTGTAGTTATTATTGATCATCGTGTGCTCCGTTTGAAGCATTGTATGGAAGGAAATGTAGGTCGCCTGTTCTATGGGCAGAGATTGGGAGAGTAGTTTGACTGGACTTGAGTTAGTACCAGAAACAACTGATAAGGTAGTGTTGGTAAAGGAAAAATCCTAAAGCGGCGAGAGACCGTCAAAAGAGCTATGTTGATTATGGGCATAAGCCGTTAGAGTTTGAGGCGAGAGATCGTGTATTGTAAAGTGCCTTGAAGGGCGTAGTTCGTTTTGGAAAGAAGGGTAAGTTAGCACCGAGATATGTAAAACCGTTTGAGATCCTTGAAAGGATTGGCCTTGTAGCTTATAGGTTGAGGTTACATACGAAGTTGAATAGTGTGCATGACACCATTTGTAACATTTCTCATTTTCAGGTTATTTACGACATTAATAAATTCCATTATTTATTTTTAGAGTTTTACGCGTTCGCTTTTAATTTTTAACTTATAGTTAAATCGCGTAAACTAAAAATCAACGTTCAATGTCAACGGACATCAAACAAATTAAAGTTTACATCAAGCAAGTGTTATATGATTATTAGGAGTATAATTTATAACTTTTTGTAATTTACTTTTGTTTGTTACGTAATCGTTTACGTTTCACAAATAAAATTACATTCGGTAGTACCGGAAGCACCCTTACCCATCTCACACTCAAACCAATACCACGATTTACCAATACCTAAAATTTACTTATTTTGTTCACCTATAACTCCTTAAAACCGGACATGAGTGGTTACATAAGAAAGAAATGCAAAACATCCACTAACTCCTTTTTCTTCACATGTGAAGTCTTACATAAAGATGTACCTTTGACCCATGTTACTAGAAATTGTCCCTATCTTGGTACATTGGTCCAATTTTGAGCCGTGGCCTCTCCTAGGGAGAGGAGATCTCTTACACTTGTCCTTGAAACCATACCTAGCATCCCATGTATGTTTAGTTGTTTAGGTGTTTTTTGTTCATTATTAAAAGGAATCCTAGGTAACTAAATGTATACTCTTACCATTTACAAGAAAAATCTATCATCCTCCCCAATGAAGCCCAAACCCATGGAATATATTGTGGTGTGTTAAGGGTTTATTTAATTTTTACATTCAAGGCATTCCAAGTATTCAAGTGTTCATTCTAAGGTTATCTAAGGTTACTCAAGGTGTTGACAAGCTTGGATTCGGGTTTAACAAGGAATTATCAAGAAAACATATTTAGGGTTTTCTTGATTAGGGTTTTGATTTTGAAGGCTTGGTTAGGGTTTACATCTTGTGTTCATCATCCTACTTGTCTTCTAAAAGGTCCATTTAAAGTATTCCATGTTCATTCATTCATTTCCTATTGTGTACATACTTGTTGTATAAGTTAATCACCACCTAGATTCATTTTTAAGTTATATAAAGGTGGTTTGAGGATTTCATATGAACAAGTGATATGAAACATTTTAGGACTTAATACATTGGTTTTTTATAGATATACGGTATAATACTTGGTGAAATTATGGTGCAAAGTTCTTAAACAAAAATGATGGTAAACTAACTTTATTAATTAAAAACCCTAATTATATTTTTATATCTACTGTTGGAATTCGAACCATAAACCCTACATTTTATATTTTATAAAAATAGTACTCTTTACAAGGATCGTAGGCATGTAAAGAACTCGAAAAACGGAATTATAACGAACAAGTTACGAATTTTACAAGTTATATATAATTAACTTTATAAAAACAGTTTTATAAACTGTAATGAGCCGTAAAAGTTACTGTTCATTGTAGGTTTAAATTTTATAAATATAATATTTTGATAAATTTCCTTAATACGAACCCACGGACATAAAGAGGCTTCGAAACGGAATTAAACGGAACAATTACGTATTTTACAAGTTGTATATAATTAATTATATAAAAACAAACTGTTGTGAAACACTAATTATTAACTGTTTCATCAGGGGTTTAAAATTTTATAAATATGATATTTTGATAAATTATATTAATACTAATCCAAGGATATAAGGAACTCGAGAAACAGAATAAATGAACGAGTTATGATTCAAACAAGCAACGTATAAATTTAATTTCTATAAAAACTGTTTTTATAAACTGTAATGAAAACAGTAAAGTAATGTTCATCAGAGGTTTAAACTTTATAAATATGGTGTTTTGATAAATTATTTTAATACGAAGACATGGACATAAGAAACGTATAAAACGGAGTCGAAACGATAAAGATATGAGGTTTTAAAAGTCATGCGCACCATTTTTACTTTTATACATTATTTTATAAAACAACTAAACTAATAATGAAATATCATTATGTAATCAATAAAAATATTTAATCCTATATTTTTCCAAATAGTACATTAGTAAACGAAAATAATATTTTCTTACGGATACAAGTACACACACTTTCATTTACCAAAGTACGAGTTAATTATTGTTTTAACTTTTAAAGAATTAATAAAAACTATTAGGTGGTGGTGTAACTATAAGACATGTGATGTTTTAATTATATGAAGTACATTATACTCATACGGCCTATAATTAATTAGGTTGCATTCAAATTGCCGAGGCGATTCACTCATTTGATTTAGATATTCAATCATTCACTTACGGTGAGTTCATAGCCCCGCTTTTATACAATTATATTGTTTTACAACTTTGGGGTGAGAAACATGCATCATTTTACATTTGGACGCAAGTACCCTTTTAAACATATTACGAGTTGGCCTAAGTAGCTAAGCCCACTATCATGAACTGTCAATTGCTAGTTGCGATAGCGCGAATGTATGTATAGATCTGTTGGTATTGACATCCCACGTTCGGTGTGAGTAGCGTCATAGTTTCGAATGTAACTGAAACGACGAATGTATACATGTCGGAACAATTTGGATGTTGCGGGTTTGAACATCTACACGGGAACATTATGTGCATTAAATTGCATACATAGATGTCGAGCTTCGGTGTCATGAGCTTAGTGCACTTCATAATTATATTTTAAGATGTTGTATGTGTTACATGTCTTACATTGGAAATCTTGTGGTCCTATTTTATACATTTACTAAACCTGTGAATTCACCAACTTTATAGTTGTCGTTTTAAAAGATGTTTTTTTCTCAGTCAATAAGGTACGAGAAAAGGTACATTGGTGGTCACCATTTTGAGGTCATTACTATAATGATTGGTATGCATTTCATTTGGGAATATTTGTTATGTCTTAATCTTTACTTTTCTATGATGAACTATTTTTTAGCTTCGGGTATTGTAACAAAAAAGTTATTTAATCCAATGTATCAATTTTAAACGACTTCATATAGTGGTCTTCTATATCTCGTTGCTATTGATCTATGAAGTACACTCGCCAACCCAAAATTCGCTGCGGGACCCTTTTGGGGAGTTGTTCAGATTTGTATCAGGAGCTAGGTTATAGAGAACCAGCGTCGAGAACCAGGTCAAATGTTTTCAAATGTTTTTACTTGGACTATAACCATTTTCAAACATTGCTTCATACAAAAGTTTTTCACGGGACACACACACTATTGAGTTGCATTAGTTGGTTATGCTATATGTTTTCATGATATGTATACATGTTTATCTTCCTGCAGTCATGTCGTCTGCATCATCCGCTGCCACCTATACCTCTGTGTACACTGACTTCGAACCAGGGAGAGTCTTTTGGGGAGCCGACGAGGAGATATCCGATGGAGGTGTACCACGAGTCATCGTATACGGATACGATGGACTTCCCATGCAGCCAGTAGACCCACCATCCCCTGACTATGTGCCTGGACCTGAGCACCCATCATCCCCTGACTATGTGCCCGGTCCTGAGCACCCACCATCACCCATCGAGATACCATATGTACCCGAGCCTGAGTACCCCGAGTACTTAGTACCTTCGGAGGATGAGGCACCCATGGAGGACCAGCCTCTACCCGCTGATGCTTCACCCGTAGCCCTATCACCAGGCTATGTACCTGATTCTGATCCAGAGGAGGATCCGGAGGAGGACTCCGAGGAGGAGCATGCTGATTACCCTGCTGACGGAGGGGATGGAGATGATGAGCCCTCCGGTGATGACACTGATGATGATGATGCTGATGATGATGATGAGGAGCCTTTCGAGGACGAGGAGGATGACGAGGAGGAGGAGAGCACCCAACTCCAGCCGACTCTTCTGCTATACCTGTTGTTGACCCTGCACCCACACCTAGACCACCTCAGATCAGGATCCCCTTTGCCTAGACACGTCTTCGTAGGGCACGGAAGACTGTCAGACCTGAGCCACCGATGTCGGCATCCATAGAGGCACGCATTGCTGAGCATGCTGCCGCACCTACACCACCACTACCTGTTGCACCTTCACCATTACCCCTACCATCACCACTCACTACTAGCCCTACTGATGCAGGGGCACCATTAGGCTATAGGGCAGCCGGGATTCGGATGAGAGCTGCAGTTGCATCACCACCCTCATTACTTCCATCCACTTCCCCCAGGACTGATGTTCCCGAGGCTGAGATGCCGCCTCGGAAGAGAGCTTGTCTTACTACTCCCGCTCCCGGATACGAGATCGGGGAGAGTTCAGCAGCTGGTGCCGCGAGACAGCCAAGGCCTACTCCAGAGGTTGACACTTGGGATGAGATTGTTGAGGCCATGATGGAGATAGCACCGACCACCTTGGAGGGGGTCGACCAGAGAGTGACAGAGCTTGATACTACTGTTAGGCAGAGGACTGAGGAGTTCGAGGTACGATTTGAGGAGGCATATGATGACCGAGCGTATCTGAACGCTCGAGTCAACTCACTGTTCAGAGATAGGCCATACCACCGCCACACAGCTTTGGCTTTGGATAGAGAGGCGGTATATGCTCGCATAGCATGGACTAGTTCTGAGGAGAGGAGTGCAGCCATAGAGGCACATGTTAGGACACTAGAGGCACAGGTTGCCACGTTGATTACTCAGACCACATCACTTCAGACTCGGTTGACTTCAGCGCTTGGACGTATTGCGACACTAGAGGCTAGAGACCCAGAGCCCCAGGATGGACCAGCTGAGGCTGGCAGCAGCTGTTAGTCATGTATCATTTGTAGCTATCCTGTATAGCCTATTAAGTTTTATGGGTTACTCCCAGCTAATAGGCTGTAAGGACTTTTGTTTTATCTTTTTAGCTATCATTGTATGGCGTGTTAAGTATTATGGGTGATCCCCAGCTAACACCGCCTTAGGTCCATATTTTCACTTTTGTATCTCATTGTACTAAACATGTTGTAATCAGGGCCATCATGTATGATTATCGATGTTGTTGTGTATGAATGTTGATTTATTTATGTCATTGTTGATTTCACTTTCAGTTGTATATTTCACTGTGGATGGTGATCTCTTTTCATTTATTATGCATATGTCACGTTACGTTTATGATTGTGTGAAATCTGACGTGTATTATATTCCTTGTGATTTTGAAGAAAATGCTACCAACAAGAAGAACCACGAGGACAACACCCGCCACCACAACCACTCCTACCACAACTGTCACTAATGCTCAACTCTAAGCTTTGATTGATCAAGGCGTTGCTGCTGCTTTGGCAGAACGTGATGCAAGCAGAAGCAGAGATGGCGATAACAGCCATGGTTCAGGAACCGGCGGAAGAAGGCAAGTGCCTACTCAACGAGAATGCACTTACACTGACTTCTTGAAGTGCCAGCCTATGAATTTCAAAGGCACTGAAGGAGTCGTTGGCCTGACCCAATGGGCAGAAAAGATGGAATCTGTTTTCCTTATCAGCAACTGTGCTATTACAAGTCAGGTTAAGTATTTTAACTGTCGAAGAAGGAGCGGGAACATTTATTGTTCACCCATCGTTCCCAAAATTACCTCGCTATCAAATTAAAGGGCAAATCCAAATTAAGGTTAAGTTTGCATTTCTTGTACTCTTTAAGGACAGTGCCTTAAGTGGTGGGAACTGACACGTAAGGGTTTGTCGGACTGCATGTTTGCCATATACATGCCTTGGACGTGCCTTGGAAAGGATGATAACAGATTAATTATGGCCCTAAGGGGAGATCATAAAGCTGGAATATTATGAGTATTGGAACTTAAAGGTGAGAGGGTTTGGTATGATTCTAATGACTTTTAATCAAACGAGTTCCAAGAGTTGGCACCAGGTGCGATAGAAGAATAGTTCCTGAGAAATAGCTAAAGTGGAAAGGGTTTGTCGGTGGTCATTCCCGTACATGATTTCTTGGCCAGTGTTAAGGCATCAAAAGCCTCAGTCAATGCAAGAGCATTGAATTTGCTACGGAATATGATGGATAAAAAGATGCTCATGGGCTGATCGTCAAGCAGGAGAATAAGAGGAAATTTGAAGAGACCTTCAAGGAACAACCAAACCAACAACAAACCATTCAAAAGAAATAATGTGAACACGGGATTACAACTGCTGGGCTTGGAGATAAGATAGCCTTATGGAGGAACCAAACCTTATGTACCAGGGGCAATTATCACTCGATGGGCCTGTACTCAAAAGTGCACTAATGCCAAAAAGACTGGTCACTCGGGCCCGTGGACTGTAGTTTGACCTATCGCTAACAAACAACAAAACAATATCCAAGGACCCAAGGGACAAAATCACGACGTTATCACTTGCTTTAGTGTGGAGTGGCAAGGGTCATACAGGAGTGACTGCCAAAGCGAAGAATGGAATACAAGTGGAAATCGGGCTGGAATGGCAATGTTGTAGCAACAGAGCTTATGTTGTGGGCTATGCTGGGAAACTAACCGGAACTTAATGTGGGCACGGGTACGTTCCTCCTAAATACCGTTATGCTTCAATACTATTTGACACTAGTGCCGATAGAAGTTTCTATCACTGCATTTAGTTCTTTGATTTGATATCATCCCCACTCCACTACATTAGAACCATGGTTTTTGATGTTGAGTTAGTGACCGGTTAGAATAATTTGTGGTTAATACACTTATCTGGTGTTGCACTCTAACTTCTAAAATCATTTCATTCAACATCAATTGAGGCCGTTTTAGAGATGGGTAGTTTTGAGTCATTATCGGAATAGACTGGTTGCTATATATCATGCCGTAATCGTTGGTTGAGTAACTTGTTCGTGTTCCCTTTGGAGAAAGATTTTAATTGTTCATGGTGACGAATGCAAAACGGTTCACGAAAAGTCACGAATTGATACATCTCTCGGGTACCAAAAACAAAAGTATTTGCTGGCAGAGGATGTCCTATCTTTCTAGCACAGGTTACTCTGTAAAGGCATGAAGAAAAGTCGAAAGGAGAAACAACTTAAAGATGTTACCAATAGTTCAAGACTTTCTTGAGGTATTTCCGAGGACTTGCCGGGTATTTCCCCAACCCGCCAAAGTGGAATTTCAAATCGTTCTGATACCTGGTGCTGCGCCAGTAGCACGGGGCACCTTTCGACTGGTCTCCATCCGAGGATGAAGGAATTGTCGGACCAATTAAAAGAACTTTCCGACAAAGCTTTATAAGACCCGTTCCTCACCTTGGAAGCTCCGGTCTGTTTGTTCAAGAAGAAAGATGGATCATTCCGATTGTATTGATTACCGGAGGAATTGAATAAGCTGACGGTAAAGAAACCGTATTGCTTCCCGGATTGTGATTTGTTTTCGATAACTACAAGGTTTCGGAGTATCTACTTTAAATCGACCTCGGGTACGGGTTATCATAACTAAGGGTTCGTGTGAAGAGATATTCCAAAGACCGCATTCAGAACTTGTTATGGACCATTATGAGTTTTTCAAGTTATGCCATTTGGTTTGACTAATGCACTGCTTTGTATTTATGGGATCTCATGAATCGGGTGTGCAAACCATACCTGGATAAATTGTAATTGTCTTTATTGACGATTTTCTGATATACTCGAAGAATAGAAAAAGAAGAGTGCATGCAGAGCACCTAAGTTAATCTTGGAGTTGTTAGAAGGAATAGTTGTATGCCAAATTCTCTAAATGCGGAAATTCTGGATCCCTAAAGTATCAGTTCCTGGTCACGTGATCGACAGTCAAAGGTATTCATGTGGATCCTGCCTAGATTGAATCCGTCAATATTTGGGCATCTCCTAATCTGCAACGGAGAGATTCATCCTTTTTTAGGGTCCTGGCAGGTGATAGGTGTTAAAATACACATATCTATTTTACCTAACAATAACCCCAAATATAAAAACCCAAAACAGACCAAAAATGGCAAAAATATGCTGAGGATTTGTGGTTTTGTGTCTGCAGGTATGGATTAAGTCAATAAATCACAAGGAAAACAGTCAAAAGTGAGCTAAACGGACAACTTGAGAATCAAAAAGAGTACAAAGCCGTAGCCAAAAAAGAAGCAAAGTCCTTAGCCAACTTTCATTACAAGGGCCATTCTTGCAATTTCCAAAGTTTATTTATAACTTGAAAGAAAAGAAAAAGGAAAGGCAAGGGCCAAAAGTGCAATCCTCCCAAAAGATAACAGTTTTAACTGTCAGAAAGGAGCACGGGAACCTCCTTTTACCTATTCATTGTCTCTCCTTTCACCATCCAGTCAAAAACAAAGGGCTTTTGTAAATTAAAGGGTGCGTTGGTCAATTCAAGGAAGCTCAAGCACAAATGCAAGGACAAATTAGTCTAATCAAGGGGATACTTATCCTAGCTCAAGCTCAAAGGCCACGTAATCAAAGAAAGAAGCACAAATTGTGATGGGTTTTGTGCTAAACTCACTCACAAAACTAACACAAACGTCACATCAAGAGAATGACACGCTGGCAATCCTCAGGTGTCCACATCTTGATCAAACGGCCACAATTGATGATCAAATGATTGAAGAAATGAATGGCAGAGATTGAAGGTTTGGAGGGCAGAGCTAGAGATCCTAGAAGCTTCTTTCAGGCCTATAAATAGAGCCTCACCTCTCACACACGAGATATCTAGTTTTTTCTTTTTATCTAGTCTTTTCTTTTTATCTAGTTTTTAGTAATTTTGTCTAGCTTAAATTCGTGTTTTTATTTTATGTAATTTTCCTTTTTCAAGTAATGTAATCAGCTTCTTTAATCAATGAAATTCAGTTTTTAGTGTTTTAAATCTCATTTTATAAGCTTTCTTCTTAAGTCATAAGCTCTCTTAATAAGCTAAAATTGTCTCAATAAGCTCATATTAAGCTCTTTCAGTCTATAAGCTGAAATAGAGCTGTTTGAATTCGATATTAATCTTATCTAAACCTTAAATCAGTTAAATCTATTATGGATCTTATTGGATCTAAGCTTTTGGAAGGGGATCTTACCTTGGAAGAGATCCCAAGGACTTATACTCTAGCTTATTCATAAGCTAGAGAGCTTGTAGCTGCCTTTATTGGTTCCTTTTGTTTAGCTAAAGGATCAAGTAAGTTTCTCTTTTCACTCTTCTCTAAGAATCAGTTTAAATTGCTTAGTTTTAGTTTAAAATTGCTTATTTGCTTATTCTCTTGCTTATTAGTGTTTAAATGTCTCTTCTAGTACTTATTAGTTGTTTGTCTTCATCTGTTTTTGCTTAAGTAGTTATAGATCTTTAGTTATTAAATTCTGTCATAAAAACTCATAAAATCCAAAAATATTAGTTTAAATAGTTTAGATCTTAGATTAAAGCTTATTCAGTTGTTTAATCATGATTGCTAAGTTTGTTTTAAGCTAGTTTTTATCTGGTATTTAGCATTTGTTCATTAGATTTCTCTTAAAAAGCTTTTCTCAAATCTGTCATAATGGTTAAGTAGTGTTTGGTTTAGTGCACCTAGTGTAAATATTCAGCAGTACTTTCAAGTGAAAGTACTGCTGAACTTTTACACTACCAGTACTAACTTCCAAAGTTAGTACTGCTGTGTTCTCAGCTTCATTTAGATAAGTAATTTTAGGATTTAGCTTATTAGAATTAGTAGGATTCAAGTTTTAATATAGCTTAATACAGTTTAAGTCTTAGTTTGCAATTTCTAGCTTATTTTCTTAGTTTAATTTAGCTGTCAAAAGTAATAAAAAGTCTGAAAATCCCAAAAACAGTAGGAACTTAAATAGAGTTTAAACTTGTTTAATTTGCTTATAAGTTTAGATTATTATAGCTTATTTTGATGGATAATAAGTAGGTTAATAAGTCCTTTAAGTTTTAGAGTCTAGTTTAGCTTATTAAAGTTTTTAGCTTACTTTGATTTTGAGTTACTTTGCTTATTTCCTGAGTTTGCTTAGTTCTTGACCAATTTCAGTAGCATAAAAGTAGTTTAAGCTTTAAGTTCTTTGCACTTCTAGATTAAGCACATCATAAGCTCTTTAGAACTCCTTTCCTTTTTCATTTTGATCTAGTTTTGAGTTTTTTATAGCTTATTTTCTAAAACCAAGGGTTAAGATCATTTGGATTTAGTGCTACTTTGCTTATTTCCCTAAGTTTGCTTAGTTCTTGATCAATTTTAATAGAATAAAAGTAGTTGAAGCTTTAAATTTCTTTGCATTTATAGATTAATTCACATCAACAGCTCTTGAACTTCTTTCCTTTTGCATTTTTATCTAGTATATGTTTTTTATAGCTAATTTTCTAAACCAAGAGTTAAGGAAGCCCTACATTCTGAGGTCAGCTGCTTATAAGCTCTTATGACCTATAGTGATTTTTAGATATTAGTCCTTTTCATTAAAGTTGTTCCCACTACGCTCCCTCAACAACTTTGGCTTCTTTGAGATATTTTCATTTTAAGCCTTTAAAAAAATTTCGAAATGCCTTTAATGGACTATAGAGTTTGTTTGTCGGATAGATTCTCTAGGTAGAAAGTGTAAACTTTTAAATCTTATTGTTTTTCAGTCAGTTATCCGCCGTCAGTTAGTGTTTTTCCCCCCCGTTAGTCCTTTTCCTTTTTGCACCATATAGTCCATTATTAAGGTTTTTAAATTTAGTTTATTAAGTTTTAATTAATAATTAGGGTTAAGTTTTTAATTAGGTTCAAATTAAACTTTTATAAAAATATAAAAAATTTTTTATTAGGGCTTTTATTTTTAAAATAATTTTTTGGAAATTTTTCTTTGAACCTGTGAAATTTTAGTTTACATTCGTAGATTTAAAATTATTTTACCTTGCATAATTGACCTTAATTGTTGCTTCTTAATTTCATAGTAATAGCTTATCCAAAATATCTTTGTTCCATTCAAATCAGGATCCAAACATAAAACGTGGTTTCAATTTCACTATTCATTGGGGAAACGACCCGGGTGATCATACTTTCCCGGTCAAACTTACGTATTATATATTATATTATATATATTTTTGAGAGTGAATTTTATCAAGGGTAACTTGGTAACTTTCTTAATTTCTCTAAAAAAATATTATATTTTATATATATATTTTTCGTACGTAAAACTACGAATCAGTTTTTGGCGCCGCTGCCGGGGACTAGTGTTTACGATTCCTACGTTTTGTGTTTGTTGATTTGGTTTGAAGATCCTTTCGTCCTCGAAAGTTTCATTCTTATTTTAAAAATTAAAAAGAAAAAAAAATCAATAAATATAAAAAGTAAAAAAATATTTTCCTTTTCTTTTTAGTATAAGTAAAAGATAAAAAAAATAAAAAAATAAAAAACATAAAAATTGTCCTTAAAAAAAATAAATAAATAAATAAACAAAGTTGGTAATCGAACACCAACAAATAATATCTTCTATTGAGATATTATCATTTCAATTTATGGGTGACTTGCAATTGTTTCCCAAATCGTAATCAAAGATTTAACCACTTGCCGTTTGTGTCTCTACCAAGTACGGCGCACCTTGAAAAGCAAGTTTTCAAGACTAACCGTGAAGGTAGTTTGATTCTTTGGTTTAAGTCTCTTTCGTGTACCCTAAAAAAATTAATTTTTAGTGTAAAAAAGTTATGCTTTTTAATTATTAGTTTTTCCTTTTTATGCGCACCTTCGTTCCCAATCTCGAAGTACGTCGGACAAACAACCAAAACCTTTTCGGTAAGAACCAATTTTGTGTGAACAAAACGTTGTTCAATGGCCTGACATTCCGAACATGGCCCAAATGTTACAAGCAACTATCGAGTGGTTATGAGATGCTATAGTTGTCCCACCAATCAATGCTAACAATTTCGAGCTTAAACAACCTTTAATCAATCTTGTGCAAAGCAATAAGTTTACGGGTAGACAAGACCCTCACAATCACCTTTGATTTTTTAATAAGGTCACTTCAATGTTTAGACATCCAGAAGTTCCGAACACTTCGGTTAAGCTTTTGCTTTTCCCTTTTTCTTCCTCTAGACGGTGAAGCCCGAGATTGGTTAGACCAAGGAACCTCCAATCGAATTCTCCATGGGACACCTTGTTTCATTCAAAATTCATAAATCAATACTTCCCACCACTCAAAAACCACTGCACTTACTATCGGCATGAGATCATTACTTTTTAATTTATCAAACACAGACTCCGAAACAAAATCACCAATTTTTTCCAAGAACCCAACGAATCCTTTAACGAAGCATGGGAACGTTTTAAAGGACTCCTTCGTCAATGTCCTCACCATGGCTTCTCAGAACTTCACCAACTCGATACATTTTATAATTCTTTGAATTCAAACGATCAAGATGCCTTAGATTCCGCCGCGGGTGGCAATTTTTTAGACAAGATGCCTCAAGAAGGTTTAGCGATTATTGAAAGCAAGTCAAAAGTTCGTTATTCAAGAAGTCGTGCAAATGATTCAAGAGTGAGTACGGATGCTCCTCTTTCTAATTCTTCACCTTCTAATAATTATTTCGATATGCAACAAATAGCCGCTTCTCTTGAGGATAAGATGACTATTAAGATGAACAAAATGATGAATGAAATGAAAGCTTTAGTTGTTACTACTCCCGCACCCGTCAAAGCGGTTGAGGAAGTATGTGTCACTTGTGGATCGAATCACCATTTTAACCATTGTCCGTTAACCCGAGGTGGAAACAATTTTCCCGTTCTTCATGACAACATCCAACAATTTCAACAAACCGCAGCCATTGGAAATTTTCTTTAAAGAAACCAACCTTCTAATTTGGCAAGCCAAATGCAACCACCGGGTTTCAATCAACTAAATGTTCAAAACAACCAAAACAACCAAAACCGATATCAAGGAACCAATTTCAATTCAAATCAAAACCGTGGAGGAAATTTCAACCAAAACCGTCCTAACAATCAAGGAGCAGTTTTTCAACCACCAACCAATCAACCACCGGTTTACCAAGTTCCAACATATCAAGCTCCTACGCCTCAAATTCAAGGTGTTTCGAAAACAGATTTTGAAAACTATGTCAAGGCAAACGATGCGGTGTTGAAGAATGTTCAAAATCAGGGTCAAAATTTGCAAAATCAAATGGCTAATGTTACGAGTTTGTTGACAAGTCTTTGTGATAATTTCAAAAATTCCGCCTCTACTTCGAATTCAGGAACTCTTCCAAGTCAAACCGTAACTAACCCTCGTCAGCAAATTAATGCTATCACCACAAGGAGCGGTAAGACTTTGGAAGAACCTTCGACTCCTCTTGTTCCTACACCCGTTATTTCAATTCCTAAAAAAGAAAACGAACAAAACCCGGAGACGTCAACGGAAAAAGTGCAAAATCCAAATTTGGAAAATACCGCACATGTCCCACCTCCGGGGGAAAAAGATTCAATTTTTATGGAAATCCCAAAACCAAAAGCAAAGAAAACCGTTAACGTTGAAATTCAAGATCTTAATTCTCCAACGACGTATCAACCTAAACTTCCATACCCCGTAAGGATGAAAGTTAGAGAACACGATAAACCAAGTGCTTAATATAGCCGGTTTTTGAAGATGTTCAAACAACTCCGTTTAGAGATTGGATTGAAAGATGCTCTCGTAGAAATGCTAAAGTTCAACAAATGGTTAAGCTCGTTGCTAAGGAATAAAGAGAAGCTCAAAGAGATTGCTATTACGACTGTGAATGCTGAATGTTCCGCTATCATCATGAACAAAGTCGGTGAGAAGCTCGAAGATACGAG
>BQNB010136615.1:0-17973 GCA_026074375.1 Tanacetum coccineum
TAATGATGAAGACGGAGATGTAATATAGGACACATGATGAATATAAAACGGGATCACCATTGTATTATATCATGAACAACTTGCCTTTGTACTATACATAGTTAAAATTTGACAAGTGTTGTTATTTATACCACACATCCCGTAGCTAGGTTCTAACAAAAGCTATAATTAGTGTCTAATCTAGTAGTCTGATGGTCCTTCCTGGTTGTTCTTGTGTTCATAGATTGCATCCAAAAGACTTTCCTTATCTCCTTGGTGACGAACCTAGATATCTTTGATGATTTGTTCTAGATTAGCAATCCTGAAGCGAGCCAGAGCAATCTTGTTATTATTTCCCATTTGCTTTCTTTGAAGTTTAGCAATTTGAGTATGAGACTCTCGGAGTTCAGCTTCCAGATTATCAAAATCTTGTTGTATGATCACCCGGCCATTTCTAAGACCTTCTATTTTGTCTTCTGTGTGTTCAATGCGATCAAGAGAGTGTTCATCTAGGTGATTCAAAATTTCCTCAATTTGCTCCTCGTGATGTTCCAGACTTGTCTTACGAGAGCTTTCTCATATCTCAAATGTTTGAGGTAGGGCAAAAGTAGAGGAGGATGATCCGCTGTCACCTATACCTCTGTGTACACTGACTCTGAACCAGTGAGAGTCTTTTGGGGAGCCGATAAGGAGATACCTGATGGAGGTGTACCACGAGTCATCGTATACGGATACGATGGACTTCCCATGCAGCCAGTAGACCCACCATCCCCTGACTATGTGCCTGGACCTGAGCACCCATCATCCCTTGACTATGTGCCTGGTCCTGAGCACCCACCATCACCCATCGAGATACCATATGTTCCCGAGCCTGAGTACCCCGAGTACTTAGTACCTTCGGAGGATGAGGCACCCATGGAGGACCAGACTCTACCCGCTGATGCTTCACCCGTAGCCCTATCACCAGGCTATGTACCTGATTCTGATCCAGAAGAGGATCCGGAGGAGGACTTCGAGGAGCATGCTGACTACCCTGCCGATGGAGGGGATGGAGATGATGAGTCCTCCGGTGATGACAGTGATGATGATACTGATGATGATGATGAGGAGCCTTTCGAGGACGAGGAGGAGGAGGAGCACCTAGCTCCGGCCGACCCTTCGGTTATACCTGTTGTTGACCCTGTTTCCTCAGTTGAGGATACAGAGGCATTTGAGACTGATGAGTCTGCACCCACACCTAGACCACCTCAGATCAGGATCCCCTTTGCCCAGACACGTCTCCATAGGGCACGGAAGACTGTCAGACCCGAGCCACCGATGTCAGCATCCATGGAGGCACGCATTGCTGAGCATGCTACCGCACCTGCACCACCACTACCAGTTGCATCTTCACCATTACCCCTACCATCACCACTCACTACTAGCCCTACTGATGCAGGGGCACCATTAGGCTATAGGGCAGCCGGGATTCGGATGAGAGCTGCAGCTGCATCACCACCCTTATTATTTCCATCTACTTCCCCCAGGACTGATGTTCCCGAGGCTGAGATGCCACCTCAGAAGAGAGCTTGTCTTACTACTCCTGCTCCCGGATACGAGATCGGGGAGAGTTCAGCAGCTGGTGCCGCCAGACAGCCAAGGCCTACTCCAGAGGTTGACACTTGGGATGAGATTGTTGAGGCCATGATAGAGATAGCACCGACCACCTTGGAGGGGGTCGACCAGAGAGTGACAGAGCTTGATACTACTGTTAGGCCGAGGACTGAGGAGTTTCAGGTACGATTTGAGGAGGCATATGATGACCGAGCGTATCTGAACGCTCGAGTCAACACACTGCTGGCGCGTGCGTGCGAGCGTGGCCATACCACCCGCCACACAGGCTTTGGCTTTGGATAGAGAGGCGTATTATGACTCGCTATAGCATGGACTAGTTATTCTGAGAGAGAAGTGCAGCCATATGAGGCACATGTTAGACACTAGAGGCAACAGTCTGCCACGTTGATTGCTCAGTACCACTTCACTTCAGACTTATTGACTACAACACTTAGGACGTATTGTGACACATTATAGGCTAGATGTCCCAGAGCCCAGGATGGACCAGCTGAGGCTGGCAGCACTGTTACTTGTAATCATTTGTAGCTATCCGTATACCTATTCAAGTTTTGATGGGTTACTCCCCCAGCTAATAGCTTGTAAGGCTTTTTGTTTTATATTTTTTAGCTTCCATTGTATGGCGTGTTTAAGTATTATGGGTGATCCCCATCTAACACCGCCTTAAGGTCTATATTTTCACTTTGTATCTCAATGTACTGAACATTTGTAAACAGGGCCATCATGTAGATTACGATGTTGTTGTGTAAATGAATGTTGATTTATTTATGTCATGTTGATTCACTTTTCAAGTTTGTATATGTTCATAGTGTATGGTGATCTCTTTTATTTATTATGCATATGTCACGTTATGTTTATGATTGTGTGAAATCTGACGTGTATTATATTCCTTGTGATTTTGAAGAAAATTCCACCAACAAGAAGAACCACAAGGACAACACCCGCCACCACAACCAATCCTACCACAACTCTCACTGATGCTCAACTCTAAGCTTTGATTCATCAAGGCGTTGCTGCTGCTTTGGAAGAACTGATGCCACAGACAGAATAAGCGGATGGGCTGATAACAAGCCAGGTTTAGGAACCGGTGGAAGGAGGCAAGTGCCTACTCAACGAGAATGCACTTACACTGACTTCTTGAAGTGCCAGCCTATAAATTTCAAGGGCACTGAAGGAGTTGTTGGCCTGACCCAATGGGTGGAAAAAAAATGGAATCTGTCTTCCTTATCAGCAACTGTGCTATTACAAGTCAGGTTAAGTATGCATCTTGTACCCTTCAAGGGAGTGCCTTGACGTGGTGGAATTCGCACGTAAGGGCTGTCGGACAATAATGTTGCAAATACAAGTGCCATGGACGGCCCTTGAAAAGGATAATAGCAGATAAATATTGTCCCTAGGCGAGATCAAAAAGCTATAATCTAGTATTGGAACCTAAAGTGAGAGGTACCGATATGATGACTATACAATCAAACTATTTCCAAGAAATTGGCACTCATGTGTATATAGAATGTCCCTGGGATTCAGCTAAAGTAGTAAGATGTCGGTGGTCGAGAGCCCGACATGATTCATGGAGTGTAAGGCATCAAAGCCCTCAGTCAATGCAAGAGGCAATTGAATTGTGCTACTGAAATGATGTGACAAAAAGGATCTCCACTGCATGTTGAAACGTCAAGCAGAGAATAAGAGGAAATTTGAAGATACTTCAAGGAACAACCAAAACCAACAGCAACCATTCAAAAGAAATGAGTGGCACTTCATGACCACTGGGGCGCGTGGGGGGGGCCTGGAGATAAGAATCCTTATGGAGGAATCAAACCTCTAGTGTACCAGGGGGAAGTGTCAATTAAACCACCGGGGCGGGCGGTGGCGTGCGTTGTAGGCCGATTTTAGACTGCAAACGAGTGCGGACAAGTCCGTTGGTAGGGAGATCAACTGACTCATTTCACTATATGTATGGCAGAGTGTCATCTAATGGTCGGGGACAGGCGTGCGAAGGTGGAGGTTGTGGGTTCAGGGGGTTTGTTGTGTTTGTTAGTTTCTAGTTTAGTTGTAAATGTTCAACCTACGCTAACAACAACAAACAACAACAACTAACAACAACAACAACAATAACTAAGAACCCAATGACAAACCCACGATTTAATCACTTTGCTTTGAGTGTGGAGTGCAAGGTCACTTCAGGAGTAACTGCCTCAAAGCTGAAGAATGGAAATCAATGGAAAGAGGGAGCGTGTGCTGTGCGCGCGAGTGCGCGCGAGTGCGAGGTCCAATAGCGAGAGTCGATGAGAGAGAGCTCTGCAGGAACTAACCTGAACTCTAATGTTGTTACGGTACGTTTCCCTCCTAAATAACTGTTATGCTCAAATACTATTTGTTATGGTGCCGATAGAATTTTCATATCACTGCATATTAGTTTCTTTGATTGATATCATCCGAACTACACTAGAACATGGTTATGACGTTGAGTTAGCTGACAGTAGAATAATTTGGGTTAATACACTTATACGGGTGAGTGCGAGCGAGCGAGAGAGACTCTCTCTCTCTCTACTCTCTCACCTCCATTCAACATCGACTTGATGCCCCGTGGAGATGGGAGTTCTTTGAGAACGTCATTATCAGCATGACTGTTAGCTAAATATCAACGTAAATAGTTTGTGACGAGAAACTTGTTCGTGTTCCCTTTGGAGACAGATTTTAATTTTTCATGGTGACGGAAGCAACAACGGTCACGAGTCCTGATTAAACATCATCTCGTGCACCAAAACACAAAAGTATTTGCTGGAAGGATGTCCTATCTTTCTGGCCCAGTTACTATGAAAGAGGCGAAAGAACAAGTCGAAGGATAAGCAACTTGAAGACGTACCAAAGTTCAAGACATTCCTGAGGTATTTCTCGGGGACTTGTCTGTAATTCCACCACACCCCAAAGTTATATTTCAAATCGATTTGATACCTGGTGCTGCGCCAGTAGCACGGGCACCTTATCGACTGGCTCCGTCCGAGATGAAAGAATTGTCGGACCAACTAAAAGAACTTTCAGAAAGAGGGTTTATAAGACCCAGTTCCTCACCTTGGGGAGCTCTGGTCTTGTTTGTCAAGAAGAAGGATGGATCATTCCGGATGTGCATTGATTACCGGGAATTGAATAAGCTAACGGTAAAGAACCGTTATCCGCTTCCCAGATTGATGAGGGGAGAGGGAGAGGAGCATCAACTCAAGGTTTCGATATCTACTCAAAGATCGACCTGAGGTCGGGTTATCATCAACTAAGGGTTCATGAAGAAGATATTCCAAGGACCGCATTCAGAACTCGATATGGACATTACGAATTTCAAGTTATGCCATTTGGTTTGACCAACGCACCTGCTGTATTTATGGATCTCATGAATCGGGTGTGCAAGCCATATCTGAGAGCGCGCGAAGCGAGATGTAATTGTCTTTATTGACGATATTCTAATATACTCGAAGAACAAGCAAGAGCATGTAGAGCACCTCAAGTTAATCTTGGAGTTGCTTAAAAAGGAGCAGTTGTATGCCAAATTCTCTAAGTGCGAATTCTGGATCCCTAAAGTACAGTTTCTTGGTCACGTGATTGACAGTTAGGGTATTCATGTGGATCCTGCCAAGATTGAATCCGTCAAAGATTGGGCGTCTCCTAAGTCTGCAACGGAGATTTGCCAATTTTTAGGCCTGGCAGGCTACTACCGAAGATTCATTGAAGGATTCTCAAAGATCTCCAAGCCAATGACCAAGCTCACTCAAAAGAAGATCAAGTTTGATTGGAGTGACAAGGCAGAGGCAGCTTTTCAGTTGATAAAGCAGAAGTTATATAGTGTACTAATTCTAGCGTTACCCGAAGAAAATAAAGACTTTATTGCTTACTGTGACGCTTCAATCAAAGGATTGGGCGCAGTACTAATGCAAAGAGAAAAAGTGATTGCTTATGCATCACGACAACTAAAGATTCATGAGAAAAATTACACCACTCATGATTTGGAGTTAGCGCAGTTATGTTCGCATCTAACGAATTGTGGAGGCATTAGCTATACGGGACAAAATTCGCGCGCGAGAGTGTTCACTGACCACAAGCTACCAACGACCGACCTCGATCAGAAGGAATTTAAACTTAGACAGCGCCTTGGTTTTGTTGTAATTTTATATTATTTGTGTTTTGGAATTGCTTTAGTTGATTATGATTTGAACCCTTAAGGAGCGGACGCATGTGAAAGAGCACCAAGTGAAGTGCTGATGCATGGTGAGCCGGTAAGAGTGAATCCTGTAAGCAGCGCGCATAGCTGTGGTTCGAGGGGCTCTTATTATCTGACTTTAAGTCGGGTTTCTGTAGAGAGCGATAGTACGTTTAATGTAGGAGTTATAGTTGGTGCGGGCCCCGCATCGGTGATATAGATGATGGGGCTATGGCTCTGAGGATGTGAGCTGAAGTGGTGCGTTACATTGGTTAGTGAGGTTGTACAACACAGTTGAGTACCAGTGACGCTCTAGGGGCAAGATAGGCCCCTGGGGAGCTGTGGGGTGTAATGTGGTCGTGTAGACCGTGTGTCAGTGTCATACGACGAGCAGTGATGGTCGAACACGAGAAAGTCTCTCTCTTGCGAGGAAGATGGGTGGTTGCGGCGGTCTGCGTATAGGGTGTAGATTCGAGCTGCGCTAGGACACCTTGACTGTTACATCGTCATAGCAGATGTTATCTTCTCTTTTTCACACTATGGTGCATTATATGGAGCAGTTCGTATAGTAGTGGCGAATAGGTCGCGGTGGTGTATATCGCGATGTAACTCTGCGTTGTATGTACACCATGATGGAGCATTGGAATATCAATTCGGGATAGACAGCGTGTGAGTGTGCGCGTAGAATTAGTGAAACTGTGCACATGAACACGATGGGTTTCCAAAAGTTATAGGCTGTTAATGAACGTAGATTTCGAGGTACGTTGAGGTAGGGTGCAATGAAATGAGAGAGCCTGAGGTCCTCCAGACTGAAGCAGGCCTTGGTATCGGATGCCGGATATACGTTGTTAGCGAGGGTTGGGGTAAGGATCTCGAGGTCTACACACTCTAACGAAGTGTTGAGCGCTATAGGATGATAGTTTCATTATATGCGAACTTGCGAAGAGTTGCAACTGAGAGGCACGGAGTGAGAGTCTCACCAGACAGACACACACACACTACTAGCAGGCAAAGAAGTCTTAGGTCGAACACACACTCACACCATTTCAGATCATTGCGGAGTGGTGTAACATGAGGAAATAACATGACGAGCGTGACATCTCGTACACATGTCATGAGCGAGACGCATGACAGGTGACAGTGAGCTGCTTCACTCTAGAGGGAACCATCACACTGATCTACTAGTGGTACTTTACTAGTCTAGGTCACAGTAGGTATTGAGAGACGTGGAGATGATATACATCATACAGTTGATGGAGCACAAGTGGAAGGATACTTCCGCGTCACATCGACACTCGTGTCTCAATGTGACATGGAGAGGGGTCGTCACCGACATGTGGTAGAGGTTATCTTCATGTAGGAATGTCACAGTATGCAACTGATGTTCTCAGAAGTATAGGGACTTTAGGTTGGTAGAAGTTTGTTAGTAAAGGTGTCTAGGTTCTCTGGCGAATGGGTGGTATTTGATTTTCTTTAACTGTATTTAGAGAGATTAAGTACTTGGGCACACAGAAGTGGTTAAGTTCTAATATCAATAACACACACACACAGTCTTCACACAGTAGGCACTGGTATATTTCTGGACACGGCGACTGGATCTATGATATATCGGTGAATCTTATGAACATGTGGCTATTTAACTCTCTTGAGTATTGATCTAATGGGCACAGTCGATTGAGAGTGAACTGATGCATAAGGGCACAATAAGTACTAGTCTGTACAAGAGGATGAGAGTTAGACACAGTTTGGATAAGAGAGGTAAGATGGGTATGAGAGTGGACAACATTGACAGTTAGAAACAAGGAACTACTGGACGGGGATCATGTGATATGATTGGTATAGCAAGATTCGCGTGACGGAGAGAAGAACATATGGGGCAGTGAGATTAAGACTACAGGAAAGTGAGGCGAGATGGAGCTGGACATGCACAAGGGTTAGAATTTTACAGACTGATTAGTGCGCGTGATGTTAGTGGACACGACATTGGAGGACTCCTCTAGAGCACTTCGTCACAGAGGGGGAGTGTGGTACGTGGGGGCAGTGTAGAGCTTAGGGGTGAGTGTATAGTGAAGCGGGGAGGGTGGAAAGTGGGTTCGGTTCTGGGAGTTTCTTGTGGAGGATCTTGGAGTGAGGGTTAATTAGACGTGGTGAGAGTGACGGGATACCGATGGATCTTGAGGGGAGTTTAAGGAGGATGCATAATGGGATATTATCTCACAAGGGTAATGTAGACAAGATGCTGATTAGCGTGCAGTTAGAGTACGAGAGAGTAGCACTGTGGATAATAAGGGCAGGTATAGCAGAAGATACTTGGAGTCATTGTACACAATGTTATTTGTCACGCAGATATGGGAGCTGAGGAGACAGTGAGAGGGAGGGATGTTGTGTTGTGTGATGAGTATGTGGTGGGTCCCATTTGGCTACGGAAATCGGATGAGACATGATGAGGTGAGCTAGTGTGCTGAATCAGTACGGTCTGTTGTAAACAGATGGTATAGTGACATACAATGAGGGGCGTGTGGGTAGGGGTGGAGTACTCTGAGCTATGTCTGAGAGTATTATATATATCTCATATGAGATGGGATGTCAGTTTTATATGAACTATTATACTCTAGGTGGTATGAGTCGGTCTTCAATCAGTCGATCATATCTAACACATAATATATGCAGGTAGTGAAGAGCATGGGAGTGTGGATATTAGAGAGTGAGATGAGGAAAGACTGTGAGGGTAGTGAATTGGGATGTCGAGCGAGGGGTTATACTTTGTGACTTGGGGGTATATAGGGACTAGGTGGGTACTGGGTGGTGGGGTGGTCTGGATGGTAGGGGGATATTGTGTGGGTGTATGGTGGGGGGGTGGTATGTGGGGTGAGGGAAGTGTTTTGATCTGTGCCTGTCAGTGATAGATCAGTAGAGGACAAAGACAGTTAAGAGCAGGGGATGGTTGTATATCAATTGTTTGAGATAGGTGGCGATAAGAGTTGTTTTTATTGGGGGGATGTGATGGTATATAAGGAGTGGGCAGTTTTGAAGAGAGAGACGTGTATGGTGTTGTGTTGGGGTTGGTATATATGGGGGTGTTAACATATATTTGTGTAAGGTTATGGGAGATGGGGCTGTGGTGTGGTTATTAAATGACACTCTACCAGTCTGGGAAGGAATGGAATGAGGAGTTGGTGGATTGGATTATATAGACTCGTTGGGAGAGGAGGTTAGGGTTGGGTGGAGTAGGTTGGGTTTAAGAGGTTTAGTTTTTGATTAGGATTTGGTTTATATGATTTATTTGGTTTGGTAGTGACATTGATTGGGGGGTGTGTGGTGGTTGTGTTGGGGTGTTAGGGTGATTTGGGTGGGGTGGGGTAGGTTTAGGAGTAGTGAGATTGTTTGGTATGGAGTATTTTAAATTGAATAAGGTTAAATGAGTATAGATTTATTTGTAAATGTGTTTAAATAGTAAATTTTGGTTAGTGGGGGGGTTAAGTGTTAGAAGGTTTTAATATGGTGGGGGTATTGTTGTTTGTTTGGCTTTATGAATTTTTGAAAGTGAGGAAATTGTTGGGAGGTATAGTTTGGTAATGTTAAATTGTGTAGTTGTTTGGGATATGATATGTGGTAAGAAAAAAAAAGGTGTATGAATGGTTGTTATTTAGGTGTGGTGTGGAGGGGTAAGTTAAGGTAATATGGTGATAAAAGGTTGGATGTTAGGGTTGTTTATGTTGTTATTATTGATTTTTTTGTTGAAATTGAATATTATATATATATGTATTAATAGTTTTGTTTTTTAAATATATATATAGTGTGTGTTAATAATAAATATATATAGTGGGGGTTTTGTAGGTATTGGTAGTGTGATGAATAGAAGAAAAGTAGAATGTGTTATTCATAAGTTAATATATGGTTTATATAGGTGTTGACAAGATTGGATTAGAGTTTAACAAGGAATATCAAGAAACATATTTAGGGTTTCTGATTAGGGTTTTGATTTTTGAAGGCTTGTTAGGGTTTACATCTTGTTTCTTCCATCATAACTTGTCTTTCTAAAAGGTCCATTAAAGTATTTCCATGTTCATTCTTTTCATTTCCTATTGTGTACATCTTGTTGCATAATTAAATCACCACCTAGATTCATTTTTAAGTATATAAAGTGTTTGAGATTTCATATAAACAATGACATGAACATTTAGAGGACTTTTAATACATGTTAGAATACTATAATACTTGGTGAAATTCATACTACCTTTCCCCCTAATATGGTTGATCCACTTTTAATATATTTCACATGTACTTAGTGTACTCCTAGGGGACTTTTAATAGTCTTCATACTACCTTACTTGTGCGTTGCTCTAGCGGAATACTAAGTAGACGGCGGGTTCGTGTAATTTGTTCATGACTTAGGAAATATTTACACAGATCATCACAAGGGTGACAAGGCAACAACACTACGAGAAGCAATCTAGGGAGTAATACATGATTAAATAAACACAGTCTTTTTTCTTATTGTTATCACCATTAGTTTAGATTATTATTTAGTTTAATAGCTAAAACCAATCCAACCTCTCCAATTATATGATTTACTTGCTTTCCATAAAACACAAAAATACAAAAATAATCTTCTCTTAACCCTTAGAATTCTGTTAGACCGTGATCAAGCCTTCCCAACCTATTCCTTAAGTGAACGATAAACCCCATTGGTTATGCCTATACTACTACTACAACTATTAGGTGCTCTACCTAGGAAGTTGTAAAACTTCTTGTAGAAGTCCTACGACGACCGCATCAAGTTTTTGAAGCCTATGGTAATTTATATGCTATGACAAGTAATGAGTGTTGATTTTCCGTTTCCCCCATATGTTATAATTTATTACACAATCGAGTGAAAGAGAGAATCCCTAAACACTTATATGAGGTGCTAATATATACTTTCTGTGCTTTTAATTACAAGGTCTAGAAGGTTCTGTTGTAGAATATGTTTAAATAGTAGGTAGAATGACCTCTCATATTGTTATTGTCTAGGTAGAAAAGCCCATTTACTTAAGGATAAGCAAATCCTAAGTGTAGAGATATTTGATGAGGTGTCATTTTATATACTTTTTCAGGGTTGTTTAAACCCCTAAATCATGCATTTATGCCCAAATAGGGAGGGGAGATACTTTAATCTCTTTGTAGGTATTTCTTATTTGAAGGCATTGGAAGAATTCCGTGACTTGGCTATTTGGAGAAGAAACGGGACAAGGACTACGGACTACACCAAACATTGCTCAGAATTCTCTTATAGTGCCTGAAGGGCGGCGTACCGATAAAGTGATGCGTTACCACATAGATCAAGATGGCGTCACAAGATTCCACGACGGCGTCAGAGCATACAACCCAACCCATTATCTAGAATATTCTCTTTCATGACGGCGTCATGATTAAAACGCAACGCCGTCACAGCGTTTTTCCTCATATACAACCAATATTATTAGGGTTTGAGTGTGTAACTTTAGAATAAAAAGATTGTACGACCCTGTTCCGTTTAGCAGCTGTTAGGGATGAATTTAGGGCCTAAAAACCCTATTGTACTTCCTCCAACTCGTGTTTTAATCAAGTAAGGTTTATTTAATCATTCAATATGTCTATCGTGATGTTTGATCTATCTATGCTCTTTGCTTTATCTTGAATATTTGGCTAAACCTTCTATTGTGTTTATTTATGATTGTATGAAAGCTAGAATGTAGATCTTAATGTTGTTGCTTCTTGTGATGGATGTGCATGTTAGGCTTTAGAAAACCAGCTTTTGTTTGTATCGTTATTCATATGTCTCAGGAAACATGATTGTGTAGAAAGGGATACATCGGGTATACAGTCAGATATCCTTGCCCTAATATGGTTGATCACTTTTAATATATTTCACATGCATTAGTTGTACTGTAGTGGCCTGTAATAGTCTTCATATACCGTACAGGTGCGTTGCTCCTAGCGGAAATACTAAGTAGATGGCGGGTTGTGAAATCTCGTTCATGATTAGAAAATTAGTTACACGGATATCCCAAGGGTGACCCGGCAAAAACTAGGAGAAGCATATAGGGAGTAATACATGATTAAATTAAACACGTCTTTTATTATTTGTTATCACTAAAAAGTGTAGATTTATATTTAGTTTAATAGTATAACCAAACCTCCTATCAATTATATGTTTTACTTGCTTTTCCATAAACATAAAATACAAAAGAATCTTCCTAACCTTTGAATTATGTTAGACCGTGATCAAGCCTTCCCAACCTATGCCACGAGTGACGATAAAACCTAGAGTTACTTACTATACTACTACTACAACAGTATTCATGTGCTTGTCTAGGTGTTATAAACTTCTTGTTCGAAAGTCCTCCGATGACGCATCCGTAATCGAGGGGTGACTTCATAATATACACAATTCAGTATGAGAGAACGACATTAATTAGGGTTTTCAAAAGTATTGTCATTTGTTACCATTCAAATAAACGGCTTTCGATAAATAATTTGCTAGCATCAACACACCCAAAAAAAATGTTCAAAAAGATTAGCAATGAGCAAGTAATGAGGACAACGATTGGAATGCCTCCAAATGTGCCCCCCCCCCCCCCGCCCCCCCCCCCCCCCCTGCCATTAGGAACTGAGCAAAATACATTACTACTATTGTCCAATTCAAAGTAGGTGAGTTCTAAGTTAAGTAGGTTTTATAAGAACCACAAGAGTTTATTGATACTCCTTCACTACGTCATGTAAAACGTAATTAGCAATTCGAAACGTACAATACAATTATGTGACCCTGTTCCGAGATGTGTATGAACTATTGTACTAAACAATATCACAAAAAGTATTAACACTCATCCCTAAGTCAGATATCGAAGCTTTAACTTGTTGTGTAAATCCTAGTCTTTGAGATTCATCTTGAAATTCGATGTTTAGCTACAACACACTACCTACCTCACAAGCCTGCCCCGCTGGCCAATTATCATCCCTACCTCTAGGTTGGGGGTGTCCCCCCCAATAGATAATACCAGCCTATTAATACACGCACCGAACTTACTTTGTTCCATATATGATCGTAACCTATGCCAATGACCACTTATTCAATACAAACCCATTAAAAGACCTAGTCATCACGAAAACCTCCATCACCGAATTCCACCCCCCTCAACCCTACAATACACCACCTACACCCGATTTCCCACCCCCACATACCCCTCTACATACATTCTCACACCCTCTAAAACCACCACTGATCCAGCTAATAGCCACCCTCCACATCCCCAATAATCTACACACCATACCCTCTAATCACCCCTCTCTCAACCCTCTATATCCCTTACTAACTTATCCTCCCTCTAAATACACTCTATCTTACACCCTGAATATCCCACCAACCTATCCCTATTATGACCCCGCTCTCACACTCTAATTCCCACCAAAATCCCTTAATACCCCCTCAGACCCCCCGAAATACGCTAACCATATCCACATATACAAAACCTTTCCATAACATCTACCCCCCACATAACCACACACCACTCTACCACAAGTTTCAGATATCCCACTAAAGATAAAAGACACGAACAACGAAATTATATAAAACAAACCCTATCATATTCCACCCCACCTCAAAACCCACCATCCCCCTCTTCTACTTATAGTCACACCCACCATACCGCCCGATTCATCTCCTCTCTCCAACTCCCACCATCCTCTGAGCATCCATATCCACCGGCTCCCATCCCCAATCTTTATTAACAATCCTCATAGACCCAGCACATAGAACAAATTCAGCCTTAATTACACCCCTCCCTATATATAACTAAATAACAACTACCCCCTATAATTATTACCCACCACACATTTAATAACCAAACATAAAAGCACTAAAATTATTCAATATACCCAATATCAATCAACACTACATCACCTAATTTAATAAATCCGTTATCATAATACCAACCTTTCAACCCACCCTGTTTTTCACCTTAAAAATCAATACCTATTTTTGTCTCACAGACCCAACCACAATCACCCTTCCAACAATATATTTTATATAATATATATATATAATATATATATTATACCAATTACAATTTTATTTTATATTATCTCCACTACATGCAAAAAGACGAGAGGAATGATTTGCTAACAAGTTATGGAAAGTGGTGAAGAATGGAGATCTTTAACATGGATGAACACGAATATAACTCCAATTAACTCTTGAATAACCTGATCAAAAACTTGAATAACCCCAGAATAATCAACAACAAAAATCTTGAACCAAGAAAACAAAACACCAACGTGGTGTTTGTTTGTGCGTGGCGGACGAACCCAAACGAGAGAAGAGAGACGAGAACATTTAAATTTTGTGTGTTTTGTAGTATGTGCAAAATGAATGAAATGGGTGGGTATTTATAAGGGAGTGGGTGGATTCTAGGTTCTTCCAACCTAGGATTTTAATTTTTGAATTTGGGTCCAAATCAATGGATGGACACAAAAAAGAATAAATAGATGTGGTGTACCATTGGGGGACTGTGCCAAAGATGGGATGCTTTTGGGACCTAGGGGTATAACACCCCCATTATTGACATATAGCAGGGAAGCTAATCTGGGGGATTATTTCATAGTACAACAAACTAATTCATAGACAAACGCACAAAGAGAGTTTTTAAAGATAAGTTGTCATTCATTATTTAATCACAGTTTTTACAAACAGAGGTCCTAAAAATCTACTTGAAAACATTAAAGTTTGAATAGATAAAAGTTTAGCCATCTTCAGTCCGTGTCACTCCGTGCCATAAGTGTGCCGCTACCTTCAGATAACATTGCTAGAAAGGTCAACACATATGGTGTGTTGTATTATAGTTTATAGTAACAGTTTGAATACAAGTTTCATTGTGGGTATAAGTTGTTATACCTTAAGTGTAAATATTGCACTATGGGTATAATTATTATGACAACAGTATTTTTGCCTAAGCTCATGCACGATTACTGAGATAATCAATAATCACAATAAAGTTGCCACGGATGCCTTTGCCAAAACACGCATATGTTTCAAATGAAGTGCGTTTGGTTACCAAAAAGGATCGTAACAAGGGGAAGCTCAGTCCCAAATGAAATCTATTTCACAGCCATTTCGCGCTTACTCGAAAAGTCAATTACCGAATATGATAGGTGGTTTAGTAGCAAAAGAAGGATTAGGCTACTAATATATCAGGATAGCATACATTGGAAAATACTTGTATTCATGGTTTCTAGCATGTATTCCTCGCGGGTTGTATGAAAACATTAAAGATTAAAATGTGCAGGTAGAATCACCTTCACAGGGGAAAATCTGATTGATGGCAAAATGTATATATAGTGAAGTAACGGCTTGTCACGAACTAGGGTAATATGTACAGTCTTAGTGTGATAAATCTGATTGATGGCAAAAGTATATCAAGTGAAAGTAACGGCCTCGTCACGCAACCTGGGGTAATATGTCAAGTCTTAGTGTGATGGTTTATGTTTCAAAACTTCATAAAGTTTAACGTATTACTTTGATTTATTAATTTATGGAAATATTGTATCACTGTTCGGGCTATCATAATCCAAAGGCCATGTAGTATCGTTTGAGGAGTCAGGGCACTTTAAATCGTAAACCCAGCAAACTCGTCAAAACAAATACCCAAATGGAACCCCTCACATGAAATTCCCTAGTAACGTGATATGATAAGATTTTAAGTTTCTTCAAAAGCTAGTCGATGATAAATTACGTTAAATATATAACGTAATTGTTTTATAATGCGTCGATCGATGATTAATAGCGATAAATGTATCGGGTTTTAATAAAATCGAGTCTTATAATATTAATATATATTTTTATAATTTATATAAAAATATTATATTTTATATTTTTAAGTTTGCAAAAATGGCAATAAATACCCTTGATTTATAAACTTTTACAAATTTAGTCCTTTATATATAAAGTATATGTAATTTAAACCTTTAACTTTAGAACTTGGCAAAACAGCCCCTTGTAGTTATAACTTTAGGAAAATGACATTTTCAGTCCCTCTAGTTATAAATTTTAGAAAGTTACGATATATACCCCTATGCATGAAAACATTTGCAAATCAAGTCCAAAATTCATAATTTTGATATTTTTGAAATCCAAAAGAGTTTTGCAGGTCATGGCTTATTAGAATAAGCTAAAATAAGATGTTCTAACATAACAAAAGTTTAGAAAAAAGATTTGTTAGCTAGAAATCAAAATGGGTCATTTTTAGGGTTTTAACCAAAAACGCATGGGTTTGAGGATTCAAGGCTTGAACAAGAGTTCATATAGGATCTTAGGAGTCTTATGAATATTCTAAAATAGATTATGAGCTTATTGAACAAGATTTTGAGCTTACTTGAGCTAAAATGGGTCAAAATGGTGTTTTTGGTTTCGTACGCCTAGAAATGACTTCAATGGCTTCTTTCTCTTGATTCTTAGCTTCAATTATGATCTTAGAGACTTCTCTTGATCCTCCTTGGTCTGATTTAGAACTCCATTTGTGTGGTGATGAGTTTTTAAGGTGTGATTGAAAGAGTGTGTATGTTTCAGCTTATATAGGGTTCGAATAGGCTTGGTGCCTAAGTTTGGGGTTTTGATTAGTGTCAAAGCTACCTTAGGTGATTCATGGAAGCTATAGTGATGAGTATTACAAGCTAGGAGAGTATCTTTGAGTGGTGGAAGGTGTACAAGGGTGCGAATAGACATGGAATGACAAGGAGGTGACAAGACTAACTTGGTGGCTAAGGGTGGTAATGGAGGTGCTTGTATGCTTGCTTGGTGACATGGTGGTGAGGTCATAGAGGTGCTTGAGGTGCTAGGTTTCTAGCATAGGTGTAAATAGGTCAAAAATGAAAGAAAAAAGGGTGTCGAGCTGGTTTTGGTCTCGGGTTAAGGTTTTTGGTTTGAATTCGAATTAGGGTTAAGGTTTAGGATAGATTAGGGTTTAGGATTAAGGTTTAGTGTTAGGATTAGGGTTTAGGATTAAGGTTTAGGGTTTGAAGTCATGCATTAAGTGCTTGTACCTTGTGTTAAAGTGGTAGTAAGAAACTAAAGTGATTTAGGAGGTAAAATGACCTAGTTTGGTTTTCTTGCATAATTGACTTGTACATTGGGCTTTAGAAAGTTGTAACTTGATTTAGGAGGAAAAGATGTTCAAATGTTGTGCATTGTACACTTGTACACATGTTTTAAGGCTTGCACATTTATTTTATATGTATACATTACATATAATTAGGTTTTAGATATAGACGTTAATGAATAAAGTCTGTTTTGATATAACATTGTAAATGGTATGTTAAATGGATAATGTACTAGTTAAAAATGATATTAAGATATAGACTTGACATATTAGGATGTTTACATGATATAAACATAGATAGAAATGGCATTGGTAGAGGTTGCGTGAGCTCGTTTACTTTAGAGATGTAAGTTACGTTGCATAATGAGATAAAGCAAAAAAATTCCTATAAAAAGGTGGTATATATATAATAGATGGATATTATAGTGCATCTAATTTAATAGATGGATAATTACATTGATGAAAATTACAGGTTGTTATAAGTAGGGGGTAATATGAGTAGGTACAAGTCCATTGGGTACATGTACACTATTAGGTATGAAAGTTGGGTATGTTGTGAGAGAAGCGTACCGTTAGGAGATTCCCTCCTGTGTTAATTGAGAATTGATGGCCTCTATGTACAAAGGTCAAGGAGGATCGCGAAGGTTGGCCATCTTCGTTCCTTCCTAAGTGGGCTGCCAAAAGTGGGGGGAGGTTCATCTCCTGCCTCCTATTTTCCTCTGCTCCAGCTTTTGAAGGTCCATAAACCTCGATATTCCTTCCAATTTTGCTTCTTTCCCTGTTTGGAGCTTCTTAAAACCTTACTACCCTTTCACGCTGTCTACGAACCCTGGGTGATCTCGTGCGAAGTGGTGGAGTGACTTCCCTGGTTCATTCAAGTCTTGGTTCCATCTCGAGTTCTTCATCGTAGTCTTCATTGAAATACTCCAATTTTGTTCGGTGATATTTATTGCGTATTTGCCTTCGTCTATCTCTTAAAAAAGATTCTAGGATTTCATATTTGGCTTCTACGAAAGCAGGGCTAATCATAGGGACAGGATCAGTCGAAGTAGAAGCACGATAAGCAAATAGCGTGTTTCCAGGGGT
>BQNB010136616.1:0-17973 GCA_026074375.1 Tanacetum coccineum
CATAACTGATTTATCTCTTTATTCTTAAATTCAGTTCCATTATCACATCTAATTATCTTAACTTTTTGATCTATTAGGTTTTCTATTCCTGTTATAAAAGCTTTAAGGATTCCACCGGTCTCATCTTTAGTTGCTAAAAAGAAAACCAAACTAAATCTACTAAAGTCATCTGTGAAAACTAGGCAGTATATCTTTTTCATTATACTCTTTACAAAAGTTGGACTAAATAAATCCATGTGCAACATTTGTAAAGGTTGGCTGATTGAGCTCATAGTTTTGGTCTTACAAGAGGCTTTATGTTGCTTTCCTTTCTGACAAGCAACACATGTGTGATCATTTTCAAAAATTTTAAAAGGTAAACCTCTTACAAGATTTCCCTTCACAAGTTTATTCATAGTTTTGAAATTTATATACCCAAGCCTCCTATGCCAAAGATTAGATTTATCTAATGTGGCCTTTGCAAAGAGATAAGTTAGACCTCCTAAAGGAGCAACATTCTTTAAGTCAACACTGTACATGTTGTTCTTTCTGGGAACTCTAAGTAAGACTTGATTTTTATCAAGTAGCTTAAAGTCAGGAGACAAAACAACACATCCAGTGTCTGTAAAAAGAAAACTGTTCTTCTTGTCACACATTTGTGAGACACTAAAAAGGTTAAACTTAAGCTCCTTAACAAATTACACATCTTCAAAATCTAATTTACCTGTCCTGATTTTACCTTTACTAGTGATTTTACCTCCTTTGGTACTACCTCCAAAGGCAACAAATCCTCTATTAATTTCTTCATAATCTGAGAGGTAGGACTTGTTTCCAGTCATGTGCCTAGAGCATCCACTGTTAAATCTTTTAAAGTTTATTGATGCACCATTGTGTCTGGAGACATGATCTAAACTTTTTGTTTTGGTCTCCAAACCTAACATGCTGAGGCCTTAACAGCATTAGCCTCATGTCTCTTATTATCACTTACTACTGCTTTTGGCCTAATAGTAGTAACATTTCCCCTAACAGTATTAACTTTTTCATTAAGATTATTGTTCTTATTTTTATAAACTTGTTAAATGGCCTTCTAACATGTGAATGTGCTCTATTAAAAACATTTGATACTGGCCTTGTACAGTTCACTGTTGGTCTTGGGTAAGCAGTGTTAATTGGTTTGGCAGTATTAACTGATACTGCTGTTCTTGAAGAGTTTTGCCTAGCAATATTAAGTGTTTTAAGGCCAGATTTCATTAAGACTGCTATTGGAACAATTTTTTTTTAAATGAGGGTGAGTCAATCTTTGAGATTTTGGTGATCCACCCTTCTAGCATTGTTCCATACAGGTTTTTCTGCATTTTATTTTCATAGAAATCACAATCTTTGATCAAATGGTTAAAACTGTCACATACATAGCAAGCTTTATTTTTTTAACTCAAAATTACTTCCTAATTTTTGAGTCATCAAATTATTCCAGTCTCTCTTGTTACCTCTAGGATTTGACTGTTTTTCCTAGGGTATTTAGCTTGCTTATTATTCTCTACCTTCTCAACATACTCCCTAGGTATTTTCACATGCTCATTAGATTTAACAAATTCTACTTTAGAAAAACTAGGTTTTCTCTGTTTAGACTTAAACTCAGTATCATTCTCATCCTCACTGTCAGATATCCAGTCTTTAATAAGTGGTTCACTAACAGACTTAGGTTTTGACTCACTAGTCTTAACTTTACTAGTTGCAACTACAGGAATACTAGTTATTGACTCACTAAAAATATATTCTTCCTCATCAGCAAGTACCAAATTAGGTTTAGGAGGCATAAAGTTTCCAATATAGAGAGGTAGATCTGCATGATACCCTTCACCTATTTTGTACTTATCATTCACCTGACTATCAAATACTTGACTATCAACCACTTTACTATCATACCCTACACCAGTCTTGAACTTATCACTTACTTTAGAATCTCATAACTGTCTTTTGCTAGGAATGCTTAATGATATTTTTAAACTTTTCTAATGTATATTTTAAATCATCTCTTTCTTTTTCAGCTTTTTTAAATTTCTTTCTAAGCTCTGTTAGAGCATTATCTCTCAATATAACATCAAGTTTTAAAATCTTTATGTCCTCTTCAAACAGCCTCATTCTTTTTATACATATCTAGTCTAGCCTCTATAGATTCTAAACCTGCTTTATAAGCTCCTACATTTAATTGAGACTTATTAAAATCTTTTGTAAGATTATCATAATGTTCTTTAAGAGTTTTATAAGATTTTAAACATGATTTAGAACAAGTAGATACTTTAGAATCTAAGCTTGAAGAACTTGAAGAAGTATAGGCCATAAATGCAAAGTTTGGTAGGATCCTTCTTTAGCCTAGTCACTCCAGTCATACCCTTAATCCTATCTTGATGCCACCAAAGCTTTTAACTCTGTTGTTTCCACTGTCACATTCCTTCTTACAGGTTCTCTATTCCTGTTTTCCTTTGGAGCCCTGCACTCCCTTGCAAAATGGCCCCTTTTATGATAGTTATAGCATTTCACCTTTGATTTGTTAAACCCAATGGTCTCAGAACCATTGGCACTAATATTCCTTCTAGTCTTATTTAGGAATCTTCTAGCTCTCATGGTCTGGATAGCCATCTTCCATATTTAGATCCACTCTCTTCTAAGTCATAACATCAATTTTGTTTTTTTTTTTTTGAGTATTTGTATTTTTTTGGTAGTCCCTCACTTATCTAAATTTTTTTGTTTTTTTTGGTGGACTGTTGATTGGTTTGCAAAGAAAGCAATAGTATCACAGCATCACTCATATTATCAGTATTGGCAGAGTTAGAACCATGTGCTTGATTAGTACTGCCAGAGCTGTTGAAAGACACAAAACCCACATTTTGTGAGTTTTGGCTTGAGCTTGATGACCCTTTAATGTCAGTTTCATAAATCTTCAATTGGTTGAATAGTCCAACCATGCCAAATTTATCTAAATCATGTTTGCTTTCTCAGATCAAGGTATGAGTCCTTCCATTCTGAGGGGAGACTCTTAAAAACTTCAGATTCAATCTTCTTGATAAATAGTTTCACCCAAATCTCTACTGACTGATAAGCCGTTTTGAAGCCTATCAATTCGTTTTGATCAAGACCTTTCTGTGAGCTTGATCCATTTAAATTCTCAACCGTGCGTTGCTTAGAAGGTCATTTTGAGTTTTCCTTTTACACCTTATTACCTCCACACCTTTTCTCTATACTTTCCATCAAAGACTTTGCACATTTGTAGGTGGTTAAACTTTAGTTGATGTTCATTTGGAAAAGCCATCAACAATGTACCTCTTTCCTTTAAACTCACACTTTCTTGCTTAACACTCTCTACAGTGTTGTAGAGGATATGTGTTTTCTTAACACCATCAACAGATCTCACTTTGGTGGTAGGGAGAGTCACCATTTACTATTACTATCCCAAAGAGAGCATAATCCGTCATTAGGAATTTACTAGTTTCTGTCCTCCATTTTCTAGAAGCACAAAGGTTTGTCAGGAGATTGAGCACTGTGGAAGTTATGCGTCAGCATCATAGGTGCAGATACAGACTCTATGATTTCACAAACAAATAGATCTGACTGCGCGTATGTTTCATGATTGTTTCTTCTTATTCATAGTTTCTCACAAGCTCTGATACTCACTTTGATACCCACTTGAATATATCTTGCTTAGCTTGTAAAAGGTTTAGTTTTATTGGATAAATCCAAGATAACTATAGTAGAAACTTTGATTGAATATATCCAAGACTATGCAGAATCTAGTCTATGATACTAAAAAGAATAAAAAATGAAACAATAATAAGCACAGATTGTATATAATAGCCAAACTTCTAGACCTAATAAGATTAATATGAACAACATCTTGAAGTGTTAGGTATACAAAACCTTGAAGCTAGTAAACGACTTTATGTGAAAGGAATGAATATTCAAGATACTAACCTACATGCCCTAAGGGAACTCCTTTTTTATATACCAGAACCAATGGGCTTACAATCACATTTTCCTATACATTACATAATCTTTTCTAAAGATATCTCATTCTTTAACACATCATCAGGTACTAGACAAAGATTATAACTAACAGTACTAACTTATAACTAACAACAAAAACTCTTCTAGCAGTAGTAACTAATACTAGCAGTAGTAACTTTACAACTAGTAGTAGTAATGACTTAGAATATTTCCTGCAGTCTTTACCATCAGTAGAAACTATAACCAGCAGTAGTAACATCCATAACTGGCAGCAGTGACTTTAACAGCACTAAGATGTCTTTTAATCCCAACACACTTCTTTTGTTTTAATCACCTGTACAAGACCAAGCACCTCACGAAATATGGAAATGAAAACACTCAGATCACTCAACTAATCTAGGGTGTAACAGTTTAATTGAGTATGCCATTTGCTTGGTCGATGGAAGGGCATTATTTGACATATCATAATGCGTTGGCAATGATAATGATCACCACCACTAGAGACTAATGAGAAACAAATCATAAGGAAAATTAGGTTTTTTATTATAAGATCTAAGGGTTGATCATTCTAAATAATCTTTCAAGTGATATTACCGCCACCAAAAAGGCAGTTGACAACACACATAAACGGCCATACGATGGAATTAGACATGTGAGTTCGATCTCACACAAACTCAATTCAAGAGTTTAACCAGGTTAAGGAAAAGAATCTGATATGATGGTAGGGATCTTCTAACTTTTGCCAAAGAAATAAACCAATAAGAGTTGCTGAATCAC
This sequence comes from Tanacetum coccineum, assembly GCA_026074375.1. NCBI lineage: Eukaryota > Viridiplantae > Streptophyta > Magnoliopsida > Asterales > Asteraceae > Tanacetum > Tanacetum coccineum. Next base: position 4,759 of record BQNB010136616.1, read on the forward strand.
GTATACATGGCTGTAACGACGTAATAGATATGCATGACTCGATCTTAACCTCGTTTGAGTAAAACCTAAGGTTAGTTGCTAGGAAAGGGAAGTCAATTGTTGTTAAATAAAATTCATAAAATAAATAGATTAAGCTTGAACAAATAGGGTAGTTGCTAGAAACTTTTGCTGACCGTTCCATGATAAACACTCGAAATATATACAAACGCCTCGATCATAGAAATGAGAAAGACAACCTAAGTTGGCATTTCTATAATGGTCAACTTCCCAATTATCCCAAATTTACATACTTTTATAATAGTCATGATATCGGCCAATTTATACAAAACTATACATCATTGATTTTTATCCACATATCAACGAATAATCGATTCTTCCAAGTATTTCATCTATTTAAGTTTAGGGGACCGACTATCAATCATCCTTCTTTATTTTGATGCATTTTCTATTTTTCCATTTTTTTCATAACATAAATCTCGGTGCAATTTCACCATCTTCACAATCATAATTCATTCGGATAATTTTTCCTTTAATACTTTATCTTCGGACATAATACATAATCGTAAAAGTAGCAAAATACACGTGCTACATATTTTCCCATTGCATTGTGTAATTTTCTGACCTAACCGAAGATAGAAAATTTCACTTTAACACAGGAAATACAAAACTTTACACAAAAGCAACTAGCAACTTTGATTAAGTAGGCTTAATCTATAGGTAGGATATGGTGTAAAGGTGTAACAAAATAGACATTTGGTGTGAAAAAGACAGGAATGGCTCAACGGGTTTTTCTAGCGGATCTTACTAATGACATCAAATAATGTCTATTTTATAGCATCATTTATCCCATGTAATTAACCCATTTTGTATAATTATTATAAAGAATTGTTACTTAATCGTTTATATTTGAGAATTGTAGTAATTATGGAGTACTTGGTGAAGGTTAGTTAAAAGACACGCATTCTGGAACTTAAACGAAGATATTTAAAGATTATTGTTCTGAAGACCAATACGTCCTATCCATCAAGGAAGATACGGCGTATATGTGCCTGCACTCACCAAAGACCATGAAGGAAACATGATCCAATACGTCGTATCCAGAAGAAGGCAATACGCCGTATCTAGAAGAAGGCAATACGTTGTATTCAAGCTATATGGGAATAAAATATTCTGGAAGATATCAAACATGGTCTCTACTCTAAGAAACTCCCAATACCCCGTATCCAAGACATTAGATATGCCGTATCAAACCGACTCTAAACCCTATAAATAGAAAACTAAAAAACAAGTTTTAAGTGTGCTAAATCATATTCTAGATACCTAAACCATAAAAGTTGATTTTCAGAGGAGAAAAAGAGCAGAAGAGGTCAAGCAACTTCATTCCATAGGAGACAAAGTTAATTTCTTATACTCTTGTAATCGTTTAGTTTTTGGTATCATTCGTTAACTCGGTTAGTTTACCTTAGCTAAATCATTACTCTTGTATTAATTATGATGTTTGAAGGCTAATACCTTCGGGAATTAGCCATTATTATGAAGATCTTAATGTTTAGTTTGTTTATCTCGATTTCTTAATTTATCATTGATTGCTTGTTTATGTTTATCATCATACTTGTTTACGAGCTTTTGTATGCGACCTATCATTCAACTGGATCTAGTAATACAGACCAAGTAATATAGATACTGGGATAACTCTCCATATAGTTATTTATACATCTAGATCAATATGATTACAATTAATGACCTATCTTCACTCTTAGATTATGAGCTTAGTTGGGCCATAAGGTGACCTTGGTATCAATGAGTATGTTTTAATCAATTGGTAATGACTTGGTTAGTGGACTACTAGTGCATGAATTGCTATTAACCAATAAGTAGGTAAAATCTCTATGAGCTAGGGTTTATCAAGATAACCATTGCTTTAATCCCTATGATAGATTATAATCAGCAAATAAGGATGCTTTATGCGGATGCATTTAATTGTGACATAATTCTACGTATCTAGGTCTTAAGAAGAAGTAACGCCTAAGTCTTAAGAATGATATGCCACTTCGAGATAAGTAATCATTGCACTAATAAACAAACCAACGGTCTGATTGGATTAATAATGGTTAATACAGTTTTCTTATATTTGGCTAGACCGCTCTTTTATCTTCTTATTAATTTGCTTGCGTGTGTTTTAGTGTCTTGAATTGATTTTAGTCACCAACAAACCTGTTCCAGTCTCTCAGACTGAAAACCCCCTTATCCATTAGATTTAAGATTAACATAGGTTTAGCATAGGTTTAGCATAGATTAGACGAACTTAGATTAGAAAAACCAAAGTATTAATAAATTGAAAGTGTTCTTCGCTCCAAGTGTTCGACACCCTACTTACCACGAAACTCCCACCGACCGGGTACACTGCCCGTTAAAGTGTTATTTTTGGTTAAGTCGACAAAATATAAACTTAAAACTTGAATCATAATTTAACACCATACAACGACAAAATCAAGTTTTTAGCGCCGCTGCCGGGGAGTGAGAATTAATATTGATTTTTATTTGATATTTTGGTTTTTAGCATTAGATTAGATTAGATCTAACCCTTAGGATTAGCGTAGTTTAGATTTAGTTCATATTCCTTTTTGTTTGCTAATTGTATTTGTACGGCGTATTCAGTTTACTGAATACGATGTATAAGTTATTTGACGGTTTTCTGTCCTAGTAAGTTCATTACAGGATGGATGATCCGAACATTACTATGGCAGAATACATCAAGCTCGAGGAAGAAAAAGCTTGAAAATGTGGGAAAGTGTTTAACTGGGAAACTGCTAAGTATGGTAAGATCTGGTATGATGAATACATTCTCCACCTTAGATCCGTTGAAACCAAATTCCCATCCATAGTGTTCAATGATATTTTGACATCGAATGAAACACCTTCTTGTGAACCCATGGTAAGTTCTCTTAACGATGAAATTGACTTTAGAATATCATTTGACGAATCTGACGATGAAGATTACATAGTAGTTTTTGACAAAAACTCATTTTCTTATAAAATAATTTCTTCCAATGATTTGAAAACGGGTTCGGAAAACGATAATGAAAAAGTCAATAAGCCTTTATTTCTGACACCCGAGCCTTTGGTCAGTTGTATTGATGATTTAGACTTCTTTAAAGATTTTAAGAATGAATTTCCAGCCATTGTTTACAATGATACTCTAACGTCTAAATTAGATTTCTCAACTGAACCCACTCTATGCCCTCAACATATTGATGAATTCAACTTGAATGATGAAACATTGTTGTCTGAAGATGATGAAGTGGAACAAAGCATTTTGTACTTTAATGATCTATTACCTTTCAATATAGTTTATCCCGATGATCTAAAATCGGATAATGGCAATGATGATAATGAAATCGTTATGAAACAATCTTCAGGGGGTAATGAAAATACAAATAAACTTCTTAATGAAAGTCACGATAAAATCAGAAAAGTTTTCATTATGGGAAGTTTTATCATGGGATTAAATGTGAATGTCTTGGCTTAGAATCATCTTGTCAACGGAATACTATTCAATCTTATTAAGAATTTGTATGTGCCGTTTGGCATTCCGTTCGACCCTAAATGGTATTATAAGGATGGTGAGTATACAAGAATGTTGCAGAGGCCAAGTTACGTTTTCTTTACTATGTTAAATCTAGGGAAAATTGGTCTCTAAGAATGGATATGGCGTTTTTGGGTAAAACCAATATGGTGTATCCTCTGTTTTTAACTAAGTGTTGACTAAGTCAACAAATTCCCCTAATACGACGTATTGGACGAACACCAATACGGCGTATCAAGTTTGGATATAAAAGCCTAACTGATACCCCGAATTGAGTTTTACCACACTTTTTCACTCTCTCACACACAAATTTTTACTACAAAAATTCTTGGAGATCGTTCTTGTTTTGATTCGTAATCGTCCTCTTCTTTATCAGAATCATACGGTAATATGTTTTCCCCTTTCTCCTTTTGATTTTTGATTTCGAATTGAATTAGAATTAGGGTTAGGTTTAGGGTTTTGATTTTGATCTTTGTGAGGTTATACCTTTCTCTTAGGCTTATTTAGGACGAATCTAATCCCATACATATGATTAAAAGTTTTTAATTATAGTAGGTCAAAATGGGTAAAAAGTGAATCCCCTTTTCATTTTTAAATTGCAGAGCAATACGGCGTATCCAGTCAAACGGATACGGCATATTGACTCAATTTTACCCAAACTTAAGACCTCAATAAGGTGGATTCAATAAAATGAATACGGCGTATTGATATGAAAAAGATCTTGCATTTTGATTCCCATACGGCTTATTGATTTTGATCTATACGGCGTATTAACTTAGCTGATCTTTACACGGCGTATCCATTTATGAATACACCGTATCCACCCTCAAAACAAAATGTTTGAAAATTTATAAACTTTGTGCTAATCTTGTTGATTTTACAGATATGGCTGTTTCACTACGTGATCAAAGACATCAGTACCTTAGTTATGAGGGATTACAGTACACAGTTGCTGATATTGCGGATTTCGAGACAAGATTGACTAAGATATACAAGGGAGAGGTGCATAGGGTTCAAGTTTTCAATTTTGGAGGATTACCGGGTTTAATTGCTGAGGGATTAAGTACTACGATGTTGATGGAGCACCGGGATGCTTAGTTACTAAGTGTGTTTACTATCCGGGCCTGGAGGCGGCTATTTGATATTAGGGGCCCGTTGGTGCACGAGCTCATTCTGGAATTCTTTAGTACGTTAAGGTTTGAATAGGCTATACTTGATTTGTACACGCCCAGAGCTTTACAGTTTTAGTTGGGTGGAGTTAGGAGGTGTATGAGCTGGAGAGAGTTTACTTTAGCCTTGGGAATACATTCAACAGAGGAGATGCAGACTGCTGGTTTTGGTTTATACTGGACTAAGAGCGCGAGACTGATCCCCAACAAGGGGATTTGAGAGAACACTAGATTAGGATTTCATCTGCCAGAGATTTTTTGGGGACCGCCCCTTCTTATACTTTTATCAGGGATCCTATGCTGAGGTTATGCTACAGCCTCATCGCCTGTAGTATCGCTGGGAGGAGTCAGGCACCTGAGAAGGTGACTGTGACTGACTTATTTTATCTGAGAGGGATGGACGTTAGCTCAGTCAACATCCCTTATTTATTGGCTAGGTACTTAAGATTGTTTGCTTTAGGGAGGAAGTAGGGGGCGATGATATCTAGAGGTCAGTTTGTTACTCGTTTGGCTAAGCATTTTGGTATGCTTACTGAGGAGATACTCTAGGGGTTGACTGTGATAGTGAGAGAGCTCCTAGTTATTGATATGGATGAGTTAGTAAGGATGAAGATATGCATAAAGCTTGATGATATTTAGGCCTGGGTACCCGCAGGACCTGCTAGGTAGGAGGGTGATGCCAAAGGAGTTGCTGAAGAGGCTCTGGTGCCACTAGGAAGTGGTAATGAGGATGAGGAGATGCCTCAGGCTGTGCCACCATAACCTAGGACTCAGGGTGAGAGGATTGCCTGATTAGAGGAGGAGGTGCATGGTATGCGTGAAGCACTTCAAGGTTAAAGAGAGGTGCTGGATAGCATGTGATTGTGCAAATATAGGCACGATCAGGCTTCGATGAGATCGAAGAGTTCTTTGAGTGATTGTTGAGTCGCCAAGCCTTGAAATAACCTGTATCAACACAAATAAAAACACTACGTTAAGTGAAGTGCAGGGGGTGTCCTTGCGAATCACCTCCAGTGTGAGAGTAAGTATGTGCTTTGTATTTGGTAAAGTATGGTAACGTAAGTAAGTGTGTCAAAAGTTCTAGCCATACTTGAAGCCCTTACCATCTATTTATAGGTGTAGAAATGAGATGGGACAGGGCTTAGCACAAATACTGGTGATCGTGGGGGCGTCCCACGATTTAAGAGGTGATTCTTAGGGTTGTGTACCACAATCTCTATTTTGGCGAGAAGACCTTGATAGAGATAGAGAACGTGGGTTTGACTGTTTAACCTTTGCTTTAGTTTTGTCAAAGGCCCACCGCGAAGGGTGTAGGGCTTCACGTGGTGGATTTCCATACTGGTAACCATCCCAAAGATAGTTTTACGCCAGTTGAAATTATTCAAAGGTTATTGGTTGTAATTATACATGGGATGAAGATCCCATCCGGATTTGAATGGCTAGGACCTCGAACCAGAGAGGAGGCGTACATCATATAACAAACACACAAAAACAAAACAATTCGTGACATCGGGGGGGGGGGATTTGAAGGGGAGGCCTTCGAACCAGAGAGGAGGGTACATCATCAAGACCCCTAGTCGAATGTAATGTATACATCTATGTATGTATTGCTTTTGACTATCATTCTCAAACAAAATCGAAGACCATGTTCCAATTTGCATACACTAACAGTGAAACCCACTTGCCCCGAGGTTAGTTAGGGGTTTTAAATGCAGATTACTCAACAGTCAGCCTTGGTTATCGTGAACTTCTTATCTTAATTAAGTTTGAAATCAAAGAAGTCTTTCATCTCTTCTATGTGTGCGATCTCACAGCTCTCTAGCTTCGCCTATATAAATGTCATTCCCAAACCCTTTTTTCCTTTTATCACCTCCAATATTCAGCTCTCTTCTTCTTGAAATATTCTTTGGCAAATCTAAGGTAAGAATTTCAAAAACTGTTTTTTAGTTATGAGTGTAAAGGATACCATCGTTGTGCAGCGTTGTGGTTTGTCAGCCAAGGAGTTAAATGAATTCCTTTCTTTCTATCCAATTCCTTCAGAATATGATGTTATATTGCCCAAATCCACTGAAACCATCTTTGATGCTCCTCCTGGGTATGTTGGCTTATACACACATTCTTTTTTCTTGCCAACCTCATGTTACCTCTTACTAACTTTTTCTGTGAGGTTCTTTAGTATTTTAATGTTCACATTTCTAGGCTTAAACCCTTTGGTTATGCCAAACTAACAGCTTTCATCATTATGTGCACAGCTTATGGTTGTGAACCCTCTGTTGACCTGTTTTGAGGTTTCTTCAATCTTTGTCGGGCTGGTAGCTAGCTAACTTTCCAAAAAAGGTATGAAAAACACATTCCAAACCTTCTTCCCAAGGTCATTACTCGTATCGAGGGCTGACATGAACGATTCTTCTTTATCTAAGACTCTATTATCTCTTCCAAGTACCCACAACTTCTACTTGAAGAAAACAAGCTTAATTTAAAATCCTTCAAAGATAAGCTCCCTCTAAATATAGATGAAAATCCTTATTTCTAGTGTCTTGGTCGATATCCTACAAGTGTTCGTGTGTTTGATGACCCATTCTGTTTTTAGCTGGCCTTAAGCCCTCGTGGAAGTTTGGCTAACAAAGGCATGTGATCATTGTAGGCGGAAAGGGTCATTATCTTTCTTGGTTATTCCTTTAGTCTTCTTTTTTGCTGATATATGATTTATTTCTTCATTTTGCAGAGATGGCTTTCAGGAACTTTATCTATACCTAAGATGATGATGAGGAGCCTGAAGTTCAGCCTGCAAAGGTTACCATAGATTCAGGGGAGAGTCTGAAAGATGATGTATTTTTTGTGCATCATGGGAGTATAGTTGCCCGCATCAAAGAGAGGAAGTGTAAAACAAGGGGAGGTTCTTTAAGGCCTCCTGTAAAGAGGAAACTAGCCTTTAGGTCATCAATTGTACGTGCCAAAAACTCTTCTTCTAAAGATGATGATCCTATTCTTTCCATATCTGATGATGATGAGGGTAAATTTCTAGTTCATTTAGTTATCTCTGAAGTTATTGATTTGTTTATTCATCCTTTGTCATCTTTATGTGTTTTTAGGTCTCCCTGACTGTTTTGAGCTTAAAGATGCTAATGACTGTCACCTAAAGATCTCCGCTATCACTCCATCTTCTTGGAAAGGTCATTTGGATAATCAAATGGATCTGGAACTATTTGATCTTCATGACCGCTGTTATGTGCGACATGCTATGGTGGATAATGCAGTTAATAGGAGGGTTCGCGAGTTTTTGCAGGTTATTGAGAAGATGAGAGGTGAAGCTGATGTTATCAAGGCTAAGGAAAGATCTCGTGAGGAGGAATGTGAAGATCTTCGAGTTAAATGTGACGCTGCTATGGCAGAGTTTGATCAGAATCCTGTTGTACTAGTTCTTCAAGAGAAGATGTCTTCGCTGACTGCCGATGTTAAAAAGCAAAAAGGTAACCTTGATAGAATGATGCTAGAAATCCAAAAATGGGCAGGCTACCAAGTAACCCTTTCGACCCTTAAGTCAAAAGTTGATTCCTTAAAGGCGTAAAAGGCTAGACTAGAGGCTGTTGAGGCGTCTCTTCGTAGAGTGGTTGAGGAGGTCAAGAAAGATAGGAGGGATGTAGTGTTAAATGTCGTACCATATGCTGCCTTGGAGTTGGTGCATAGTGATGAGCTGGGCAGGCTTGTTGGTACGTTGGTGTCCTCTAACATTACTTATGCATGCTGCAAAGCGTATGAGCAGGTTGCTACCATGAAGGAGCCTTTTGACTTATCAAAGGCTAAATGTTATCGTTCTTCATACAAGAAGGAGCATACTCAGGCTAGCAATGACTTTGCCACTACTATGTTCCCTTGGCAGGATGAGTTCATAGCAGATGTCGTAGCTCTGATTGAAGCTCTGTTGTCAAAGAAGCCTCCCATGTTATAGAAGCTTGCTCCTTCAAGGACCCAAATGCCTGTGCCTTCTTCTCAGAAAGCTACTCCGTCCTTTGCTCCATCTTCAAATCTAATGTCTCCTCCTGCTAATCTTGTTAAGCCCTCTCCACCTCTGTTTGAATGAAGGTCACCATGTTGGTGTTAATTTGGCCTCAAGAGTGGTGTGTACCCTTTAAACATATTTACTTTGATCCAGGCTTCGGCCTTTAAGACAATTTATCTTTGCAATGGTTCATGTTGGCCATTGTTTGAACAATGTGTGTCAACCTTTTTTGTTGTCTTTGAATGGTTACCCCTTTCTGAGGGTTGAATATAGGGATGCAATCCCACCTTTTGTCATATGTTTATTGTTATTCCTTTGGGGTCCCATGTCTGATCATCATATCGTTTATTGCTGAATTATTTTACTTTGTAAAGCAAAAGGCTCAAGTATTTTGTGCCTTTTTTGAAGGTAAGCTTCCCTTAGGAACCTGAATTGTTTTCCTCATGTTTAAGGTTTTAGGGGGACTTAAGTCTTGACTCCTTTATGGGCTTTACCAGCGAAGGCTCATGTATGGCCTTAAGTTGTGGACAAATGTATTCTGCCACTTTCAAAAGAAGGTTTCCCTTAGGAACCTGATTTGTTTTCCTTATGTTTGAGGTTTTAGGAGGACTTAAGACTGACTCCTTTTTGCGCTTCCTTAGCGAAGGCTCATGCATGGCCTTAAGTTGTGGGCAAATGTTTTGTGCCCCTTTTATAAGAAGGTTTCCCTTAGGAACCTGATTTGTCTTCCTCATGTTTGAGGTTTTAGGAGGACTTAGGTCTGACTCCTTTATGCGCTTTTATCAGCGAAGTCTCATGTGTGGCCTTAAGTTATGGCCAAATGTATTGTGCCACTTTTACAAGAAGATTTCCCTTAGGAACCTGATTTATCTTTCTTATGTTTGAGGTTTTAAGAGGACTTAGGTCTTACTCCTTTATGCGCTTTTATCAGCGAAGGCTCATGTGTAGCCTTAAGTTGTGGGCAAATGTATTATGCCACTTTTACAAGGAGGTTTCCCTTAGGAACCTGATTTGTCTTCCTTGTGTTTGAGGTTTTAGGAGGACTTAGGTCTGACTCCTTTATGCGCTTTTATCAGCGAAGGCTCATGTGTGGCCTTAAGTTGTGTATTTTTTTTGTCAGCTGTCAAATGAAGGGTTTCGATCTGCTTCATTATGTCCTCAAGGCTAAAAGAAGCAATGCGGAAAGTTAACATGAATTTCATGGACGTCTTAATTTTGTAGGGCTCATGTGTGGCCCTACGACATCCTTTCGAATGTTGAACTTAATATTAGGCTCAACCGCTCAAGTGTGGCCTTATGACACAAGTATTTCGAAATTAACCTTCTTCATTGATAGTGTAGAAAGGTTTACATCATCACAAGTATGAACACTTAGTTTGCTACACCATTTTTAAAACGAATGACTTGAAAATAAAAAGTAAAAAACTTTGCGAAAAAAAAGAGTGTAAGTTTTACATGTAAAACTTACGAAGGCTTGTTACTTTCGTTGTTTAAACCATTGAGTGATCGGCTGCGTCAACGATTGTGTAGAGTTTCCCTTTGTGGATTTCGTTTATTATATATGGGCCTTGCCATTCATTCACTTTTCGTTTAAGTAAAACGAAATCTCCCACGATGTACATAGGGTGACTGCTCCTTGTGTTGTGGTATTTTCGCAACTTGTTTCGGTAGTATGCCTTTTTTATCGAAGCCACTTCCTTGCTTTTCTTTCCCTTGGTTGCTTTCTGTACTCTTCCCCTATCATCTGTAGTTTGGATTATGAGGATCACTGCTTCCGAACCATAGGTTAGGCTAAACGGTGTTTCTTTCTCGCTGTTCCTTATGAGGGTTTTATGTATCCATAATGTTTTAGCTAGATTATCCACCCATCCTTGTTGGCTTTGAGTTAACTGCCTCCCTATGTGGTGCATTATTTCCATATGTTTTGTGACAGGAGAAAAGGATTGTGTTATTTTCAATCCCTTACAAAGGTCTGCAAACATCCCTTCTTTGAAATGTTTTAGCTGATTATTCGAGGTACTCCGAATTTGCTTACCACATATTCCCATACGAACTTTTCCACTTGCCTTCCGTTAATGGTGGTTAGGGGTTTGGCTTCTACCCACTTTGTGGAGTGTTCGAATGCGATCGCTAGAAACTGTAAACCTCCGGGGGCCATTGGTAGCGGTCCTATGATATGGATTCCCCAGTGGCTAAAAGGCCACGTGCTCCTTGCCGATATGGCTCCGCTTGTTCTAGCCTTCCTAATTGCGGATTGTTCCTTGCATTTTTTGTAGTCTTGAATTTCCATTGCAACTTTCCTGTGCATCGATGGCCAATAGAAACCTTGTTTTGTTATTCTGACAACTAATGAGCGTGGTTCCACATTAAATCCGCACGACCCTTCATGTATTTCTTTTATGATTTCGTCAGTTTGTGGCGGGGCCACGCAACAGAGCCATGGCGTGAAGAATGACCTTTTGTACAGGTTTCCTCGGATTAGCTTGTATTGTGGTGCCTGGATTCTGATCTTCCTGGCTTCTCTTGTGTCTTCTGGTAACAGTCCACTTAGCAGGTATTCATGGATAGGGTCCATCCAGCTTTTCCTTTCCTGCGTGTCTACCTTCAAAACTTCTTTTTCCTCTATTGACCTTTTCGTCAAAACTTCGACTAGCACTTCCTTTGTGAGGTGTTCGAAGGTCATTGATGCCAGCTTGCTTAGTGCGTCTGCTTTCTTGTTCTGGTTCCTGCGCACATGCTCAACTGTGTAATCTTCGAAGCCCTTTAGCGCAGTTTAGCCTTTTGCAAATATTCTTTAATTGACGTCTGTTTTGCTGCGAAGGTGCCTTTTATCTGGTTTACCAGAAGTTGGGAGTCCAGGAATATTGCTACTTTTGTAATTTCCATTTCCTGGGCTATCCTTAGACCTGCTAGCAATGCTTCGTATTCTGCTTCATTGTTTGGTGTTTCAAATTCGAAGCGGAGAGTGTAGGTATACTCTTTTCCTTCGGGATCTATTAGCATTAATCATGCTCCTGATTCGTTTGAGTTGGAGGCTCCGTCAGTATAAAGTCTCCACTTACTACTTGAATCTTGCACCTCATTTGGTTTTTCTTTCTTCTTGTTATCTTCGAAGGGTATCTCAACCAAGAAATCGGCTGGCGTTTCTTTTTCCTCTCTTCTCACGAACACGATATCGTGTTCCTCCAATTCGATTGCCCATTTGGCTACTCTTCTTGTTTTTTCGGGCCCAGTAAGTATTTGCTCAATCGGTGTGTTTGTGAGAACTATTATTGTGTGAGCCTGAAAGTATTTTCGAAGTCTTCTTGCTGCGTGAACCAAGGCCAGTATAAGCTTTTCCAAGGCAGGATAGTTAAGTTCGGCTCCTTGTAGGACCCTACTTACGAAATAAATTGGGTTCCATCCTTTATTTCTTTTTACGTCAAACACATCACTTATACCTTCTTTTGAGGCAGCGAGGTGCATTGTTAAAGTTTTCCCCACCCTTGGTGCAGTGAGTGTTGGTGAGCTTTGAACGAGTTTCTTCATTTTCTCCAGTGCTTTGTCGACCTCAGTTGTCCAATGTATGCTCTTTTTATCTTGGCACTCTTTGAGTACTTTGAAGAAAGCTAGGGATCGTTCCGCACCTTTCGATAAAAACCGGCTAAGGGCTGCTAGCTTCCCATTAAGACTTTGTATGTCTTTTAGTGTTCTTGGCTGGTCAAGGTCGGTGACCGCTTTAACCTTTGAAGGGTTAGCTTTTATGCCATGCTTAGTAATAAGGTGTCCCAGGAAAGGGCCTTCTTCAACACCGAATGAGCATTTATTTGGGTTTAGCTTCATGTTGATCGATCAAAACCTTTCGAAGGTCTCTTGTATATCTTTCAATATTTCCTCTTTAGAAGTACTTTTAATGACTATGTCGTCTACGTAAGCCTCGAGGTTTCTTCCAATTTAATGACTAAAAACCTTGTCCACTAACCTTTGGTATGTTGCCCTTGCATTTTTGAGACCAAACGACATCTTCTTGTAGCAAAATACTCCTTCTCCTGCATAGAAGGCTGTTTTGTCTTCGTCATCTTCTGCAATTTGGATTTGATGGTAACCCTTGTAAGCATCTAAGAAACATTTCAAACAGAACCCTGATAGGGATTCTATTTTCTAATCTATCTCTGGTAGTGGGTAGCAGTCTTTAGGACAAGCCTTGTTTATGTTTGTGATGTCCACACACATTCTCCATCCTCCATCACTCTTTCTTACCATAACAAGGTTGGCTACCCATGTTTGGTGTTTCACCTTTCGTAGTATCCCGGCTTTTATAAGTTCTTCTATTTCTTTACAGGCTTCCATGTTGCGGTCAGGACCTAAACATCTCTTGTTCTGCTTTATTGGCTTAATATGGCTGTATTCATTCAGCTTATGTTCCGTGTTGAAAGGTTTTTCTTCAACCATTATGGTTCTCGGAATCCCTGTCATATTAG
>BQNB010136617.1:0-17973 GCA_026074375.1 Tanacetum coccineum
TCTTCTTATTATAAGTTTGTTGTTCACGTTTCCCGATAAAGCGACATTCGTCAATTATTGGTGTGTTCAAGCGGCATGTACTTTTTGGTAGGTTTTTATATACTTTGAAATACTTTTAAGAGTATACCGACATAATGGATAGTAGTATAGGTATTTTACAATAGTTGTTATAAAGATTCCTTGTGTAGTGAGGTAACGAGTGGGTGATTAGCGAGACATCCCGAAGTGTTTATGTAAGTAACCCTCACAAAATGAGATAGTACGAATGTAATTACTAACAACACTCATAATGTTATGTAAGTGACTCTTCGTAGTGTGATGTTGGTTATAGGGTTAATTATTTGGTGAGAGTCATGGTAGTTTCCTTGCACTAGAATGATACAAATGCGTAATCCACATGATATGATATCCCAAGATGGTGAATGATAATGTGTAGCCTAGTGAAAAATGTTTTCCATGGCAGACAAGCGGTACTTTAGTTATTTAATGATATCGTGCCAAGCAGTTGTTAACTTAGGAAGTAAATAGTAATAGATAGTGTGGATGCTATTCTGATATGTACTTAAGAGCTAGTTATAGTCTAGAGTTACTTAATGCAACCTAGTTCTCTATAACCAAGAGCTCTGATACCAATCTGTCACACCCCCAAATTCACTGCAGCGGAAGACTGGATTTGGGATTGTGACTTCATGGCGTGAAGAGTCTTGCTCTTGCTTACGAGAAGGGAGATTTGACCTCTTACATGCCAATTTACCAATGCAGAATCCATATATTCCATAATATAGATAACACTGAGAAAACATTGCTACAAGTGTCAACATACATGTTGAGTGAGTTCATAGGTTTGTTGTTTGATATATAATGATGAACCACCCCCAAGATTTATAGCCATGGCATGAATAATAGCTAAAAATCCCCCAGTTTCTTATAGCACAATGAAAAGTGTTTTACTATTGTCTTGCTCATGACACTGAAGCGTTAAACATATATCATCATAGGTAAGCCCGTGCAGATGTTCAACCCGCAACATCCGTATATGACTCAAATGAAACTGTGTTTGCTTGACTAATGTCAGTCCAAGACAAACAGGGATTGTCAATCCCGATAGATCTATCCATAACATTCGCGCTCCCTCAACCGGTCATCCGGTCAAGAAATTAACAGCTCATGATAAATTGGGCAATATAGCAAGTTGGGTTGAATAGTGACTTAGACCCAAATAGTAAATCAGTAAATGTACTTGTGTTCAACTGTTAAAAATTAAGCAATGTTCTCACCCCAAAAGATGATTTAAAACAGTAAAGTAGGGGCTATGAAACTCACCTTGTCGGTTAATCGATGGATATTGAGAGTGGATTGAGGCACGTCAAATAGAGACTCAATCAAACACCTAAGTAATTATAACAGTTTCTGAGTTTACATTCTAAAATTTAATGTACAAAGTAAATTATGCAAATGGCCAAAAGGCATGGTAGTTTATGAGTTAACGTTTTATGTTTTCAAAGTGTTGATTTAACCGTTAGTTCTATGGATGGTACACAATTACGCTCTTATAAGTATTTATACCTATTTTACTGTAAATATGAGTTTAAGATCTCATGGTCATATTGTTAAATAATACAATTTTGGTTTTAATAACTATTATTTACCCACTATTGAGTTACATATATGTATGTTTATCTCACTCATTTACCTACTCTAATCGTTAATTAAAATTCGTTGGAATGTCTGTTTTATTAAGTTTGCGTCAATGTGAGAACGTCTAAAAATTTATTTACTTGTATTTAATATTCTCATGTTTCATGATTTACCATTTTAAATCATATGTCTTTTAAATCATAATTTAAACTCAAATAAGTTTTGAAAATATTTTTAGTGTTAACTAAGATTCATGAGCCGGGATAAACTCGTTTTCTTCCTATTCTTGCATGTTTAAATCTTATTCAGTTGGCATCAACACGTCTCCATTTTAGACACAAGGACGTTCGGTGTGTGGAGCAACTCAACAACAGATGTTGCATTCCTTTCTCTTTTTGTTGCCCTTCTGACGCAACAACAATGAGTTTTTAACTCACTGTTTTGTTCCCTTTCTCCTTGAAATCAAGAATCAAATTGTATATATTAGTTGTTACATGTTACTTCCTTTATTGTTTTCCTTTTTGATTCTGACGCAACATACAGAAAGTTTGACATAAATTATTTGTGGTGTCATTTGCTTCCACTCAGGCACCCTTATATATATACAGGTTCCTTTTGTTACGCCGCATAGTATTATCTCTTTAGGGTTAGTCACGAAATATAGGGGTCAAAACTAAGGTGATTGGTGCGGCTCTTAGAAGCACAGGCTGTGACAGTAGCGGTAGCGCTGCCAAATTCAGGGTTTCGACCCATTGATGGCAGTGTGCGTGCTTTTATTTTGACTTGCGACGCTAACAACAGCGAGCCAAAGGCTTGCCATGGTTCGTCTTGAGTCATTTGGTCATGTTCGCGCTACACTTTCATGGTCACACTAAAGAAGTTCTTTACAATGACTCACGGGTAGATCCATACTTACTTAGTCATTCCATACTGTGTTTTAAGGTTTGTTGCAAGTTAATTTGGAGTCTTTTTTTTGTTTCTTATTCATAAGGGTTGTTTGCTTGGGGTTACTATGCTTCTCATGCTAAGTCGTTTACTCGTTACTATAGTTATGCCAATATTGTTATTTCATGAATGTTATGTTGTAAGGCGTTGGCATGCGCAAGTTTACAAGGATCACCGAATGAGTGAGACCATGTCGTGTCAGTTGTCTCTCAAATCATGCAAGGCCGAGGTTCCGTCAAGCTATAATATGGATGGACATTTTAATGAAAGTTGGCTAAGCCACAATGGACGGACTTACCGTGGTTAAAGTTTGCCTCCGACGACGAGAAAAATGGCGATGAGGATGGTCGACCTCCCTTGGCTTCTACGTGCTCTAATCCGGTGTCTTAAGTTTACGAATGCAATGAAAACCCAAATTGAACCTTACTTATTCACTACTTGCTTATGAATGATTTTTTTTGTTAAGTGAGAAGTGTATGGCATTCCATTTATACTAGTGGTCGTTCCCTCATTCCTGATAATTTTCAAACTTGCATGAAAGTTGGCATTATTTTCATTCACTATTGAGGAATCTAGACAATGATGGTTTTCTTTTTTTAGTAACATATTTGTGTCTTTGACTCATGACACTATATTAAGAATGCCTGCTAACTTTGACTATACCATTTGGTAATTTGGATCAGGTATTGACATGTGAATGAAAAAGGGGTACCAAGTGATGAGACGTACCCATTTCTTGTGGGGTTTGAAAAGAAATGAGAAAACTAGTAGGGTATTGTGTAGGGATTTGCGATGATGGATGTTTGGCCATTATTATGAGTTGGTTTTATGTATTTTCATGTGCATATATCTGATATTGGTTTATATACATTCTTAAGTGTATATTGCTTTTGAGTTCTTTTAAAGGTTTACATGATATTGAAGTAGATGGGTTTCAGGATAATAATTCTAAGTAACGACTTTGCCTTTGGACAAATAAAAAAAAATTGATATTGTTTTTATCGCTATGGTTCTAAATTATCCTTTTATGAACAAGAGCAATAAGTGGTGATATTTGTGTGCAACTTAAACTTTTTATGACAAAAATAATGCGTTGACGACCATAAAATGAATTCTCGTTGAAAATTGTCGGTAAACTTGTAGTACATGACTTTTACCTACGCAGGGAGAATCTAGTTTTTCTTACGGGGTGTCACAGTAGGGTCCACAGCTTATTAATAAGCTCCTTGAGCTTATTAAGGAGTTGATACACTTGTGGGACTTATATGGGCCTTAATATGCATTAGAAACCAAATCGGACCTTTAATGGGCTTGACCACCCATTACCATGGCCAGAATGGGTCCATAAGCCACGGAATAGCTTGGATAAATTATTTGGACCTTTTGAAAATATAGCACACACCCTTCGAAACCCCTTTTCGGGTTCTTAATGGGCTATAGCCATTACGTAGCTTATTAGCTTATGGGAAAAGCCAATATTATGAAACAACTTATCCAAGGTTTGCAACACTTATTTGAAACTAAAAATATAAACCATATTGGTCAGAAACGCTTAATGGGCCAAACGTAAACTTACGGGTTGAGTTATTGGGCTAACGAGTCCAATAAGCTCAAATAAGCTTATCCGAGCTTATTAACCAACTCAACAGCTTCATTAAACTTAAATGAGCTTAATAATAGTTTTTGTACTTATATAATCTATAATGGACCTTTAAATTGCTTAATGGGCCTTAACGAACCCAAAAAGCCCAACAAGCTTAAATAAGCTCGTCCGAGCTTATTTATAAGTGGATACAGCTTATACAGCTTATTGGAAGCTACTAAAACCTTTTGTCACTTTTCAGATCTTATTTGGACATAAAATGCAACTTTTGCAAGTTAGGGGACTAAAAGTGTAAATATAGAAACTTGAGGATGTAATCGATAAATATTCTGTTTTTACAAAGTATAAGGACTGTTTTTGCCAATAATAAAAACCTAATGGTATTATATATAACTAAGTGATTTAAATGAACATGTATGATATCAGACTAGTCTTGGTACAATACGGATACTTATACACCAAAAGACACACGAATAATAAATAAGTATATTTATTATTAATACCTAAATACCGCGTATACTTCAAAGTATATAGTCGTACATCTTCCCACGAGCCAACGAGGAAAACGAATACAATAAACGTGTACACCACCACGCAAGTGATAACAGTATATATAAACTAGCAAATTATTGTTGTTTATACAAGAGTCGTTAGCATAAACTAGTAGACTAAGACTTGACCGTATTTACTTAGGTATTTGACGTGTGATTTCATTTCAACCAATCTTGGATATATTTACCATTCATTGAGGACTATCTACTAAGGTGAGTTCATAGCCCCATGTTTTACCATATCAATGATTTACAACTTTTGGGGTGAGAAACATGCATTGTTTTACAAATTGGACGGCAAGTGTACATTTTATCATGATTAGTGTTTGGCCTTAAGTAGCGATAACCCATCTGTGCCTATTATCATGAATTGTCAATTACTTTGTGTGAGCGCGAATGTTATAAATAGATCTATTTGGGATTGACATCCCCATCCGGGTGAGTAGCTCTCACTGGTGTCACAGAGTGAACCAACGGATGTATACCATGTTGGATTCGGATGTTGTGGGTTAGGACATCATCACGGGCAATGTAGGAAATATATATATTGTAAACTCTTTTACATGTTGAAGGCTTCGGTGTCATTGTAGCTTAGGGGAAACGTAATTTCGCTTTGTTGGATGTTTGCATGTGTTGCATTATCAGACATTGGAAATCTTGCGGTCTTGCATTTTATTTACATGCATCCTATGAATTCAAACCTTTATGTTGACATTATAAGCATGTTTTTTAAGGTCAATGCGGCACGAGTTGCTAAGGATACTTTGGGGATACTCTTTGGGGAGCTTGCATAAAATAATTTGGAAGTCATTACTTCTTGGAATTTTTGTTATCTGATCTAATATCTTTGTCTATCGAATGTTGAACAAATTTAAGCCAATTGCGCTTTGTATTAAACAATTTCAATAAATCCAATGTATGTATTTTAAACGTACTTTTTAGAGGTCCGTTCTCATTTCTTGTGCTATTGATCTATGAAGTAGCGCTCCTAGGATTTATTTTTTCTGCTTGCGACCAATTTGGGGTTGTTACAGATTGGTTATCAAAAGACACAGGTTATAGAGAACCAAGTCAAATGTTTTTACTTGGACTATAACCGTTTTCAAACATTGCATCATACAAAGGGGTTTTCATGGGACATTCATTTATACATTACTTGTTGCATTAGTTGAGTATACTAGATGCTGCATGGTTCATATACGTGTTTATAATATATTAAGTATATTATATATGAAGTCTTATATTTGTACTAATGTAAACTCTGTTTGAGTGTTACAAATTTAGTCATGTCTTCTGCATCATTTGCGGTTACCTACACATAATGTCTACACCGATTCTGAGCCAGGCAGGGTATTTTGGGGAGCTGACGAGGAGCTGTCGGACGGAGGTTCTCCATGAGTCATCGTATAGGGATACGATAGACTAACTATGCAGCCGGTAGCCCAGCCATCTCCGAACTATGTGCCAGGACCTGAGCACCCACCGTCTCCCGATTATGTGCCCGGTCCTCAGCACCCACCTTCACCTGTTGAGGTACCATACGTACATAAGCCTGAGTACCCCGAGTACCTAGTACCATGAATGATGTGCCACCCATCGGAGGACAGCCTTACCTGCCTGATGCTCACCGTAGCCCTTCACAGCTTCGTGGCGGAATCCGGGATCCGGAGGAGGATCCGGAGGAGGACTTTGAGGAGGATTATGCTGATTATCTTGCTGATGGAGGGGATGATGATGACGAGCCCACCGATGATGAAGATGGCACTGATGATGAGGATGAGGAGCCTTTTGAGGACGAGGAGGATAACGAGGAGGAAGAGGAGCGCCTAGCTCTGGCCGATCTCTCTGTCTGTACATGATTATCGACCCTGTTCATTCAGCTGAGGATACAGTGCTTTTGAGATGATGTGGCCTGCACTACACCTGTTCCCATCACTAGACGACACACGGATCGAGTCGCGTGATGAGTGTACACGCGTGCTATCATGACCTGCACGAGTCGTCAGCATCGTTCACAACACATACAACATAGCACCTCTATTTATCTCGTTACCCTCGATTGGCTGCACCCGCCAGAGGTCGAAGAGTATCGGTCGAAAAACGGACATTGACTCGCTACCACCTTCAAGACCTGTATCTCTACCACCATATCCACATTAACTTCACTTTTCTATCTCCACTACCTCCATAATTCCACTCACCTCTATTTACCACCACCGGTACCTACATCATTACCATTACCCCATTCATCATCACTACCACAGTTACTGCCTCACTATTACATACCACACAGTCGACCGTAGGGGGACACTCTGAGGTCGAGTTAAGCCACCTTCATATAAGAGGTTATGGTTCTGGCTGCTCTCACAATGAGGTTACTAGAGTGGGAGAGGAGTACGACGGCTTTGCCCCTAGACCTACAGGAGGTCATGGAGCGGACTATGGATTTATCGGCACGATGAATGCCGAGATCCGACGCCAGAGAGCCGAGGAGGTTGGCTACGGCATTAGGGATGTTTGGGTGGACCCATCAGAGGCTGTTGAGGGGACAACACAGACGACTCTCGAGGGAGTCAATGATAGGGTGACCGAGCTCGCTGCGGTGCAGGAGCAGGACACTCAGGATATCTATGCGGTGATTGAGGACACTCAGGACAGGCAGACTCAGATATATCAAAGGGTTGACATATTGGCCGAGGATAGACAGTTTCACTATGAGACTGCACGACTATTGGATCAGGAGGCCCTTGTTTCCCGAGAGGCTTGGACACACTTCATTAGGTTGAGTATGGCAGTCCACTATGAGCTGTAAGCATATAGAACTCATACCCAGATGCAGGATTACCGTATCGCCTCACAGGAGTCACTGGTGGCGACATTGATTGCACATGTTTCATCACTACAGGGACAGTTATCAGCAGCATTGGGACAGATTCAGGCACTTCAGGCTAGAGATCAGGCTCATGCAGATGATCACGAGTGCGCTGGTAGTTCTGCCTAGATTTACATTTTTCATGTTAGATTCATAGCTATCATTTTGTTAGCCGGCTAAGTATTATGGGTTTTATACCCAGCTAGCACGGCAGTAGGATTTGTATTTTTCATTTCTTGTATCAGACAATCATGTATGTTTTCCAATTATATATGATGTGTTGTATTATGTCATGTCGATCTCAATTCTGTTATGTGTTGTGATCCTAGTCATGTTATATAATCACTGTGTGATGTGATCTTGTTATACATACGTTGTACCCATGTCATGTTGTGATGTTTATGAAAACTCACGTATTTTTATATTGTTGTGATTTAGAACAATATGCCGCCAAAAAGAATCTCTGCTGCTGCAAGGGCTGCTACTGCCACTGCTGCTGCTGCTGCGGCGGCTGCTGCCCTAATAACAGCTACTGCTGTTGAGCAACTGATCGAAGCAAGAGTGTCTGCAGCGCTTGCTAATCACGAAATTCTTTGAAATAACACTAATGGTCATGACGACGGTAGCCACAATTCTGACACTGGAATTGGAGGAATTGTACGCACTCCGTGTGAGTGTATGTACAAGGACTTTCTAAATTGCAAACCTCTTACCTTTAAGAGTACTGAAGGAGTGGTTGTGTTAGCACAATGGTTTGAAAGGATGGAACCAATTTTCCACATTAACAATTGTGCTGTAGAGAACCAAGTTAACTTCGCTACTTGCACTTTCCTTGGAAATGCGCTAGCATGGTGGAACTCCCACATGAAGGCTGTTACACAAGATGTTGCTTATGCTATGGACTAGAAGACACTAAAGAAGATGATGACGGACAAATACTGCCCAAGGGGTGAAATCAAGAAGTTGGAGATTGAGCTCTGGAACCTAAAAGTAAAAGGTACTAATGTCGCGAGTTACACTTTGCGTTTCTAAGAGCTTACATTGATGTGTGGAAAGATGTTCCACGAGGAATCGGAAGAAGTTGAGAAATATGTTGGTGGACTTCCTGATATGATTCGAGGAAATGTAATGTCATATCAACCCAAGACAATGGAGAAAGCAATTGAGTTTGCTAATGATCAGATGGATCAAAAAGTCCTCACTATTTCTGAAAGGCAAGCTGAACAAAAGAGAAAGATGGAGTTTAATGCTGGAAACAATCAGGGGTACCAACGACAAAACAAGAGGCAGAACACTGGGCGAGCTTACGCTGCTGGGCCTGGTGAGAAGAGGGAGTACACGGGATCACTGCCCTTGTGTACCAAATGCAACTATCACCACAAAGGGCCATGTGCTCCCAGGTGTAACAAGTGCAAGAAGATCGGCCATCTAGCTCGTGACTGTAGGAATTCTGGTCCCAATGGTAATAATAACAACCGTGGGAACTCCGGAACAACTCAGAATGCTGGCACTTGCTATGAGTGTGGTGTTCAGGGGCATTTCAAGAGAGACTGCCCGAAGTTGAAGAATGGAAACCGTGGTAACCAACGTGAGAACGGCAATGCACCAGCCAAGGTTTATGTGGTGGGCAATGCGGGAACAAACCCAGACTCTAACGTCGTTACGGGTACGTTCCTTCTAAACAACCGCTATGCTTCTATCTTATTTGATACTGGTGCCGATAGAAGTTTTATATCTACTACATTTAGTTCCCTAATTGATATCACACCAACTACATTAGACCATTATTATGATGTTGAACTAGCCGACGGGAAAATAATTGGGATAAACACTATCATACGGGGTTGTACATTAAACTTCTTAGACCATCCATTCAACATCAACTTAATGCCCGTAAAACTTGATAGCTTCAACGTCATAATCGGTATGGACTGGTTGTCAAAGTACCACGCTCTCATTGATTGTGCCGAGAAGATAGTTCGTATTCCCTAGGGAAATAAAACCTTAATTGTTCATGGTGACGGGAGTAATCAGGGAAACATGACTCGTTTGAACATCATTTCGTGCACCAAAACTCATAAATATTTGTTGAAAGGACATAATGTCTTTTTGGCACATGTTACTACGAAGGAGGCTGAAGACAAGTCGAGGGAGAAGCGACTTGAGGACGTACCAATCGTTCGAGATTTTCCTGAAGTATTTCCTGAAGATTTGCCGGGTCTTCCACCGACTCGACAAGTGGAATTCTAAATCGATTTGATGCCTGGTGCTGCACCTATAGCACGAGCACCCTATCAATTAGCTCCTTCTGAAATGAAAGAGTTGTCGGAACAACTACAAGAACTATCCGACAAGGGCTTTATAAGACCCAGTTCCTCACCTTGGGGAGCTCCGGTCTTGTTTGTCAAAAAGAAGGACGGATCATTCCGGATGTGCATCGACTACCGGCAATTGAATAAGCTAACGGTAAAGAATCGTTATCCTCTCCCAAAGATTGATGATTTGTTTGATCAACTACAAGGATCTAGTGTTTATTCGAAGATAGACTTGCGATCGGGTTATCATCAGCTTATAGTACGAGAAGAGGATATTCCGAAGACGGGATTTATGACTCGGTATGGTCATTACGAGTTCCAAGTGATGCCATTTGGTTTGACAAATGCACCTGCAGTATTCATGGACCTCATGAACCGAGTATGCAAACCATACTTGGATAAGTTTATAATTGTCTTTATCGATGATATACTAATTTGTTCAAATAATAAGAAGGAACATGAAGAATATTTTAAGGCAATTTTGGAATTGCTTAAGACGGAGGAGTTGTACGCTAAATTTTCTAAAGGTGAATTTTGGATTCCTAAGGTACAATTTCTCGGCCATGTGATTGCTAGTCAAGGCATTCACGTAGATCCCGCCAAGATCGAATCCATAAAAGATTAGGCATCTCCTAAGACTCCAACAGAGATTCGTCAATTTTTAGGTCTTGCCGGTTACTATCGAAGATTCATTGAAGGATTTTTAAAAATCGCTAATCCAATGACTAAACTCACTAAGAAGAAAGTCGCCTTTGAATGGGGTGACAAGCAAGAAGCAGCTTTTCAAACATTGAAGCATAAGTTGTGTAGTGCCACCCTTTAGCTCTCCTCAGGAGCTGAGAATTTATTGTATATTGCGATGCTGACACATAAAGGATTGGGTGCGGTATTGATGCAAAATGACGAAGGTGATTGCTTATGATCAAGACAGCTGAAGATTTATGAGATTAAACTATACTACCCATGATTTGGAACTTGTGCACTTGGTGTTTGCTCTAAAGATTTAGAGGCACTACATGTATGGAACCAAGTATACGGTGTTCACCGATCATAAGAGTCTAAAACACATACTGACCAAAGGGTTGTTTGAATATGATGGCCAATCATCGTTGGTTAGAGTTGCTCAAGTGATTACCGATTGTGAGATTCGTAGTCACCAGAGAAAGCAAATGTTGTTGCACACGCTTTGAGCAGGAACATGAGCGACATTAAAAACAGTTTAAAAAGGTCCGCAGCTTAGTAATGACTTTTGGTTGTTTTCTTCCCAAACAAAATCTGAATGCTCAGATCGAAGAACAAAAACCAGAGTAATCTCTAAGAACGAAGATGTATGTGGTTTATTTATCAGGATTAGGATATACCGATAGGAAAAGTTGGAACCCCGCGCTGAACGAACCTTTATTGCTTTAAACGGCAGGAGTTGGTTGCTGCCATGTTATGGTGACTTGAGGATTGTCGAGTCATGCATGAGTCCCACAAATCAATAATTACTCCATTCCCTCCGGGGTTCTGACAAGATGTACCTAGGGACATGAAGAAGCTATACTAGTGGCCAATATGAAGGCGACATCGCACCTATGTTAGCAAGTATTTGCCGTGTGCTAAAGTCAAAGCTGAACACCAAAGGCATCGGGTTTGTGAGTACAACCCGAGATACCCCAATGGAAGTGGATAATATACACTATGGATTTTGTCTCAAGCTTCCTAGTTGTCACAAGGCATCCCATGACTGTATTTGGGTGATTGTTGACCGACACGCGATGACTTGTTAATTAACTTCACTATTTCAGTGTAATTTTCGACTCCTATTATTCTTCACTATTTATTTAGTCCGATACGCGCTGAACTTTTAATAATTAAACTTTTTTAGCTAAATCGGTGACAGATGATAATCATTTAACGTAACAGTCACCAAATAAATAAGGGTTACGTCAAGCAAGTGTTATGAAATTATTTCGAAAGGTAATTATTGATTTGCGCGTTTTATTTTTTATATTAGTCCCGTAAAATTGGTTACGTTTCACAATAAAGTACCGTTTAGACACACCTCGGAAAATACCTAGGGACTTCACCTAGACTCAAACAATACACCACTTTAATCCTTAACACAAAAATTTATTCAATTAATGTGTTAATACCCATTATGGAACGATATGGGTAAACAAAAAACCTTAAATACAATGGATACTTACACAAATCTTGTAAACATCCTTTTAATTAAAGTTTTGTACCATGATAATCTTATTAGATTTCAAAACCTTTCTTTTCCCTCCATAGGCTTACATGACGTCCCCCCTCCTAAACAACTAGAAAATCTTCTAAGCACCTATACTAAGTACTTGTACAAACAAAGGGTTAATTAAACTTGTCCTAAATGTCACCAACAAGCTAAAATACACCTATTGTGTAATAACCACCGTTGGATTCTTCCCTTGCTTAGGATACCCAGGCCAACATACACATACACACACCATTCGATTTTCAAATCTATGATATTTATACAATTGATCTTGTAATTAAGATGTGTATCTAAGTAGTTTTATCAAACATGTCGAGGTTTTAACCAAAATCTACAAAAACCACCACTTAAGGCACGGTTTAGTTTAGATAGGGACTAGAGAAAAGTTAACCAAGCTTAGCATAAGTAAGCATACCTCTAGCAAAAATTAACATTTCTTACAACTCTTAAAACACACAAAACAACTCTCTCAAGCCAAACCACCTTTGTTTTTCTTTCCTTGTTTCGGGTGAACCCGGGTATATCACAAGCCGTAACAAACACTCATAGACTCAACACCACTTTACATCAAAACGACTGAGGTTAGCTTCTAGTAACCAAGGAATTCTAGGGGTTGATCGTTATAAGGGTTTAGAAGGAGAAAAGAGTTACGAGTTTAATAAGCAAGGAAGTGGGTTAATTATGGGTTTTGAGCCACAACCTTCAGGACACAACAAGAAGCTAAGGATTTTGTAAGCCTTTGGTCTATGTTTTCTTGTTAAACCTTCGTTTCGTATTATGTATAGAACGCATATAAATATGTGATTCTATAACATTCGTATTTTCAGGTCTTTTACGAGCGTCATCTATTTTACTAATTTTTATTAATTTTTTTTTCTCTTTCTCGTAGCGTTTACTTATATTTTTAATAGTTAAGTTAAATCGCGTAAGCTTTTAATCAGCAATTAGCAGGTTATCGATACCACAAATAAAAGTTTAGTAAGTAATCATTATATTTTTTTTTCAAAAGTAATAATCATTTTATATTTTATTTTTATTGGTTGCGTAAAACGTATCACGTTTCGCAATAAATACATTTAGGCATATCCGGGAATCAAAAAAAAAAATTAATCTACACTTCAACAAATACCTATTCTCAATGTCTCAAAATTATAAACTTTACCCACATTACCACTTGGGTCCAGAAATTACCTTAAGAAATAGCTAGCATCATACATTCTCAAGATATACACATTTAATAAAAAATACACTTACATTTAACTTTCACATTTTCACCTCAAAATAATACTTTTCATTACATTTTATTATCAACATAATAACTAGCCATCTCATTCCTTAATTTCAGGGATAACCCTCATCTTAGGAGACACAGAAACAACAAACTCATAAAAACCATGACTAGATCATGTAAGTCTTGACCATGACTCCTCATTTTACTCCCTTTTGTTTCCTTCCCCCCCCCCCCTCCTAGACTAGTCCTTGGTCTTTGTTGACTACCTTTATGCATATATATCATACATCACTAAGTGATAGCAAGACATACACTTAACACTTACCAAAAATCAAAACTTTCTCTCCCTTTTCCCCCCTCTTTGGCCACGGCAAACACCCCTTTTCTATAATCAATCCATACAATTTTATTTACCACTTATACAAGTATCTAGGAACATATCTAAGGTTATACAAAAAGGTTTGGAAGCTTGGTTGGGTGATTAAGAAAGGTTTAGCAAGATATTGGAAGATTAGGGCTTTCTTGAAACCTAGGGTTTTATTGGTGTGCAAGCTTGGTTTAAAAATCTAAAGAAGGGTTTAGATTTTATTTCTCATCATCATTCATCTCATTAAGGTTATCTATAAACCTTTATGTCTTTACTTTATTCACTTTTATGTGTTTACATGTTCTATATAACTAAATCACCATTTAGAGTTTTAAACGTGTAAAAGGGATTCTTACTTGTGATTATGATTTTTAACACTTTTTCATATGAACTTGTGATCTTGGAATATATAATATATATGACATAAGTATATTATGAGTTATAAAGGAATTGTGGTAATTATTTAGTTAAAAAGTATAGAAAGTAAGTTATAAAAACAAAGTTATACGAGTGTACCTATTTATTTCAATGGGACTATTTTGGGTCGACTTTTGAAACAGCCATATTATGTATTAGAAAGATAGTACACCTCATGATGTTTCCAAATATGTAGAGAACTTGAAAAACCGCCTTATAATGAAAAAGATACGATAAAAATACGATTTACGTTAATACCGGGTGTTATAAAACTATTTTTATAAAAATTACTATTCATGACAGAAACTTTTATATTTTTAAACTTCATAAATCAATAAAACTTTCAATTACGAGAACATGCTCGAAAGAATCGCTAAAAACGGAACTATAACGAATAAAATACGACGTTTACGGGTTTTACGATAACGAGAACGATAAAAATAAATTAGGGTCTGGTGTGAACAGTAAAAGTTACTGTTCACCAGAAGGTCCAAAGTTCAAAAATGTAAATTTATGATAACTCGTCTTAATACGAAAGCGTGGGCATAAGAAACGTCAAAATCGGGCTTAAAACGCGAAAGTTACGCCAGTTTTACTAAAACGGTAATTATAAACGTTTTTACTTATTAAACACAATTTTACCAAAACAATTAGATGGTGATTGAACTATATAGACCTATATGTGGTATTAATCAAAGTACTATATTACTAGGGAGTTTCATAATGAGGCCTCTTCGGGGTGGCGTATCGACGAGTTGTTGGATTTACGATTTAAAGTGTCCTAGCTCCTCATACGTTCACTACATGACCTCTTAATTATGATAGCCCGAACGATAGTATGATGAGCTATACGACCTATAAATAATCAAAGTGTTTAGTACTTATACGACCTATATTGGATTAGGTTGCCTTCGGATTCCTTCGTGACGCATTTTCTATTGTGAATACTTGTTGATTTCCATTCACTCAAGGTGAGTTCATAGCCCCCTTTTTCTACAATTGTTTTACAAAATCTACGGGGTGAATTACATTGCTTGTTTTACTATTGGACACAAGTGTTTTTCAAAGTGTATGCTATCCAGATTACTGCCTGATTATTAATGCCTAAGTTACCTTATTGCCGTGAAGTCCCTATTTATCATGAACCGTTAATTGCTATTGTAGTAAGCGCGAGTGTTGTGGATAGATCTATCGGGACTGACAATCCCCACCTTTCCTTGGGTCACTAGTTTGATCAAGGTGCATTTAACATTGAGAGGTGTTAGGTTGTTGGCAAGCATCCTATTTTCTGATTGGGGCACAAATCTAGTTAAGGCTTCGGTGTCATGAGCTTAGTGCAATAATAAATGTTTTGGACTTCTGAATGTGTTTCAGAGTCTACTATTACTTCGATCTTGTGGTCCACCCTTTTTACTGATAAACCTATGATTTCACTCAACCTTTGTGTTGACTTTTAGCATGTAATTTCAGGTCCTAGGGTATGAAGATTGGACGGGAGCCATGGCGGATATCAATGAAGACGGATTCTGTGTTTTATCTAAAGTTTATGCAACTTTTATTATCTTTAAAAACTTAAGTCATCTTTTGGTATTATGAAGCTTTTGTTTAATTAAGAATGTTTATGACTTTTAAAACTTATGGGACCTAATGTATGAACTCTGATATTTTGTTATGGCATCGAATGAAATCTTATCTTAAAACGTCCATTTAAGGTCGTTTCCTATATCTTGATTATTGTACTTTGACGTAGCACCCCAATGTTACCATTCCGCTGCTACCTGATTTTGGGGGTGTTACAAACCCGTTACGGTTTTGTTTACATAGAATTATGTATGAATCTGAGTTTCACAAGTCTTGTATGGGCGGGATTTGTAACTGGAAGTTTAATATGATAATTGCTATGTAAACTTGTTCATAAAGATCCTTATCTTATTTATTTTAACTGTGTACTCAACTATTTTGAACTCTATGTCGATCTCCCCTGATTGTTTTACTCCTCGTCTCCGAAGACGAGTTTTAAACGCTCGTCCCATACTCATTGGAGCACCTGCATCGTCATGTCATCCACCACCTTGAAGAATTTTGCGAGTACGCGTATTGCATCAGAAATTATTAAGTAGGATGATTTATAATATCTTTATTTGAAAAGATTGGGACACCTCTTCATTTAAATAAATAAATTGTAAATCACCGAACCATAAGTTTATCAATTCATTATTTACATAAATTGGGACGCTTCTTTATGAAAATAATAAATTATAAATGAGTGGGCTTAATGGTAGCCAATATGACACGAGTACGAACTCAAACCCGACAACCACCGAAATCTGTTAAAAAGATCTAGAAACATAATCGTGTCTTACCACTCATCAGAATCTTGAAGCCTCGCTTGAACTACCTTATCTCCTTAAGTTATTACTTTTGCCGTTACAAATCCCTATGATCATGAACCGTTTGTGGAGCTAACCAACTTATGCATTCTTGAGCTAATGAAATTGATTCATCCTGGAACTAACGACTGCGTGCAATATTTCGTCACATATCGCATAAGCTCTCTCGCGAACTCCTTCCATTTATGGACCTTTATGTTGAGGATATTGTCTCTTGAAATGTCCTCACTCTCCGCATCCCATCATCGTTTGTTATAGATATTGTCACTATGTATTCTTATACTTTTACCTTTTTATTCAAGACTCCATAGGTTTGTGCTATGATTTTCAAATAATCAAAGTCAATAATAATTTTTAATAAAGATTTTTGAGGATTTCAGATATATATTTGTTCTTGTCGAGAGTATGCGAGATTTTTCTATAAATAGTAACTTTTTATAAGAACGTCGTAACAACTTCATAAACCTAAATCGGCTCGTAAAAACATACTTTTGTTGACTAAACTAAAGCACAAACATATATGGTTGTCTATTTCGTTATTTAAACTTTTAGTTATAAAAACGGAGGGACCGGACCTAAAGTGTTACTTTCCAAAGTTGTTTATAACTAAAAAAGGGCTTAAAAAAGAATGACAAGAAGAAGAAAGATGGAGGGCTGCTTTTGCACCATCTCCAATCTTTTCTTTTAAAATCCTGCAACCAAACGTACCTCAAACCATTACCCGCCAAAACCCAAACCGCTCACCCCCATGGTTTCAGCTCCAAACCACCTCTCCAGTACACCTCTACAGCTATCCCTCACCTTTCCCCACTCAACCCCAACCCTATAACCCTTCCCCTTGCAAAGATCACACAACCCGATCCCCTTTAATGGTGAGATGAAGACAAGACAAAACAAAGGGTTAGGATTGCTTTGGAAGGCATTGTACTCTCTCAACAAACACAAACAAGAAGACCAAAGTTGTCTCTGTCCCTATAAAAAGAAGAAGACCAAGCCGAAGTTTAGCACCACTTTTACCCTGTTTTTTAGTTTTAATGTCTTTAAATTAAGTCTTTACTTTGCATTAGTGTAATTCAGCTTTATTTAAAAGTTTATGTTGTAATATTTCTGTTTCTAATAAAAAGTTAAGTGTGTTCTTGATATTGTTACTGTTGAAATTTTAAGTCTCTCATAAAGCCTTTTAATTCTGTTTTAACCTGTTTAAAAACATGTTTAAGCTATTAAACATCTCTTGTAACAACCTTTCTCAGCCTTCATTTCAATTAAAATTCATTTAAAAACGTTTTTTACAAATTAAGGGGGTGTTTGGCATTACAGTTAAAATGGGTCATTTTGAAATTGGTATGGGTCATATCCACTCAGCCATCTTTGGCTGAGTGTATGGGCTAATTTAAACCACTTTAAT
>BQNB010136618.1:0-17973 GCA_026074375.1 Tanacetum coccineum
CCGAGCTTAAAAAACGATCAAAATACAAGTGTTTATACTCATTGGAAGACAAGTTACAAGAAAAGAAAGGACTAAAGCTGAAAATTTAAAAAAGTACGCCGCACATTTCTATTTGTGCACCACACTTTCTATCAAGATTAAGAGAATTAAATGAAGGCTTCATTAATCCACCAAGTATGTCGGTTTTATACAAATGTACGCCGCACTTCTCAACAGCATTAATAAAGTTTGAACCGACTATAATGTGCGCAACACTTTCACCCATTCTCAGCCTATAAATAAAGACGAAATTCTCACCATTTCAAGCATCCCACACATTCTTTGGTTTGGTAGGATCCCTACCACTGTACCAGCCACTACACCTACTATTGATCCACCCGTCATTCATGACGACAACTCATTGATACATCCTGAGACACCTACCATCTCACCTATTACATCCACGATACCACCTACTGCTCCTACTACACACTACACATCTCCATTCATCTACACCGACTCATCTGACGATGACACAGCGGATACACCACCATCACTCACTCATGAGATACCACCTGTTGAGGTTGTACCATCCTGCTAGTAAAATTTTATCTTCATCACTTGGTATTCGTCGTAGACGAGTTACCATTGTCTCATTCGAACAGCCTATTCCTCACGGTCGACCGTACTGCTACCATCCTAATGGCCCGGTACACATGATGACTACGAGGAAGAGGGTTGGGCTGCTACCTACTCACCTTCTTGCTGTGAGATATTCAATCGACTACTCTTCATCAGATTACTTTACCTTTGATGATTCATCGAGAGATTTACCATCGGATTCATCATCAGAGACATCATCAGATTCTTCTTCAGATGCCATATCCGATTCTTTACCTGGTCATTCATCTTTGGATCATTCATTACTAGCACTACCATCGGGTATGAGATCTAGTCATCAGTTATGTTCATTTATACCGAGTATTCATTCATCTGCTGATATTACCGAGAGACTATCTCATTCATCATTCGCAGGGCCACCTCGTAAGAGGAGTAGGTCCCCTACCACATCTGTACCTGTATCTTAACCTATACCTGGAGCATTCTCTTCTGTACGTGCTGACTTGTTACCACCTCATAAGAAGATTAGGAGTTCTGATTCTGTGATGGATTTAGAGGTTAGTTTGGATGAGAGTTCTGAGTCGTTTATACCTAGAGAGACTAGTTTGAGAGTTGACATTGATGTCGGGGGTAGTGATGAGCCTTCCTCAGAGCCTAATATCGATCCTCATTTCCAGGCATAGATCCATGAGTGTATTGCACATGCAGATGCTCTTAGAGCTAGGGGATAGATGCTAGGGTTATGGTTGAGAATGTTGCTCGGGAGGGGGTCGAGACAAGTACAAGGGGTACGGTTGAGGTTAGAGAACATAAAGTCACGCATCTTATGGTGTCAGATGATATCCCTAAGCCAGCCCAGGAGGAAGGAGCTATAGAGGTTACTTATGAGACATTAGGAGGCCTGGTATAGAGATTTCATGATCATACTATAGAGATCCTAGTTTACCGAGTTTAGGTTATTGAGAGCATTCAGAGGGATTAGGGGCACATGATTGTAGCGACGAGTCAGCAGGGTGCTGTAATGTCAAAGAGGATCAGTGAGCTAGAGCGGGATAATACGAGACTTAGAGGCATGTTAGATGTTGCGAGTCAGAGAGTTGCCTGACTTCAGCATAGAGAGTTGCGCGTTCAGAGAGAGATGAGGCAGATTCGACGTTTCTAATTTTATGATCGTGTGAGGATTGGTAGGCTTGAGGCTTGTGCTAGGAGGCACTTAGGCTACCGTCCTTAGATTGTTTCATGATTGTTCTAGTATTGACCCGTAGTATATAGTAGTAGTGAATTATTAGGGATTTGTAAATCCTATCTTTTGGGAACCATGATGTAACCGTTTACATTTGATGATATGAAACCTAATATCTATTATTCTATGTTATGATGTTCTTAATCTAATGCTATATTTATTTTACTCGTTGCATATTGCATTATTACTAAATTGTGGCATTATCATGAATTTATCATGATTGTGTATTTCCATGTGATGTAACCAGTTGTTTTCATCGAACCCTATGAATAAGCTCATGTCTCCTATAATCTCATCATGTGGTGTATTGTTATGATTGTAGGACAATGCCTAACACACGATCTGGAGCGACAATGACACGTGAAGCGGTTAATGAACTAATCGATCGCCGAGTGGCAGAAGTGTTGGAAGCTCGCGACGCTGCCAGAAACCTTAAACCCCTAGCGGAAGGTGGGGATGAACAGGAAGACAAAAATGGTGAGGACTATGAAGGTGGGAATGGAGGAGGAAATGAAAATGGAGGAGTGAATGGAAATGGAAATGGAGGAGGAAACGGCGATGGAAACAGCAATAGAAACGGCAATAACGGTAATGGGAACGAAGGAGGAAATGGTTATGGGAATCACAATGTGAACTTAGAAGGTTTTATGCATGTTGCTCGAGAATGCACATTTCAAGACTTCCTGAAGTGCCAGCCACTTAACTTCAATGGGACGGAAGGAGTTGTTGGGTTAACTTGTTGGTTCGAGAAGATGGAGACGGTGTTCCACATTAGTAACTGTCTACAAAAGTATCAAGTGAAGTATGCTACGTGCACACTGCTGAATGGTGCTTTGACTTGGTGGAACTCTTATAAGAGAACAATTAGCGTTGATGCTGCATATGACATGAGATGGACAGAACTTATGAAGTTGATGACTGAGGTGTACTGTCCAAGAAATGAGATCCAGAAGATGGAGACTAAGTTGTGGAATTTTCCTGTGAAGGGAAATGACTTGACTGCTTACACCCAAAGGTTTCAAGAATTGGATTTGTTGTGCACTAGAATGTTCCCGGATGAGGAGGACAAAGTTGAGATATTCATTGGGGGTTTACCTAACAATATCCAGGGAATGTGATCATTGCTAAACCCACTAGACTTCAAGATGCAATCCGTATTGCTAACAACTTAATGGATCAGAAACTGAAAGGTTATGCTAGGAATTCTGAAAACAAGAGAAGGTTTGACAACAACCTGAGAGACAACCGTGAACAACAACCATCTTTCAAGCAGCAAAATGTTAGAGGTCATAACGTGGCAAGAGCTTACACGGCCAAAAACAATGAGAAAAGGGGGTATGTTGGATCCCTCCCCTACTGCAACAAGTGCAAGTTGCACCACGAAGGGCCATATACTATGAAATGTGGAAACTATAAGAGGGTTGGTCACATGACAAGAGATTGTACGACCGTTGTTGCTCTAAACACTCAGAGGGCCCCAGCTAGGAATCAGTCGGGTGTTGTTTGTTATGAGTGTGGAAGGCCGAGAAATTATAGGAAGGGTTGTCCTAAGTTAACAAATCAGAACCGTGGAAACAAGACTGGGAACAATGAAGCTACTGCAAGGGCCTATGCCATTAGAGGAGGAGCTAACCCCGATTCTAACGTCGTCACGGGTACGTTCCTTCTCAATAACTGTTATGCTTCTATGTTATTCGATTCGGGTGCCGTTAGAAGTTTGTGTCGTCTACCTTTAGTGCCTTGCTTGAGGTTGCACCATCCACTTTAGACACTAGTTATGCTATAGAACTTACCGATGGAAGAATTTCAGAAACCAATGTTATCCTTAGAGGTTGTACGTTAGGATTATTAGGTCATCCGTTCGACATTGATCTAATGCCTGTAAAACTTGGTAGTTTTGACGTCATTATCGGTATGGATTGGTTGGCGAAGTACCACGCGGTGATCGTTTGTGACGAGAAGATCGTTCGTATCCCTTATGGAGACGAGGTGTTGATAAGCCGAGGTGATGATTGTGAAAGTAGAATTAAGTCGAAGCTGAGTATCATATCATGTATGAAGACCCATAAGTATATACAGAAAGGATTTCAAGTTTATCTAGCACAAGTTACATCCAAGAAGACTGATGACAAGTCAGAGGAGAAGTGACTTGAGGACGTGCCGATTGTACAGGAATTTCCAAAAGTCTTTCCAAATGACTTCCCTAGACTACCACCTGCTCGACAAGTTGAATTTCAAATCGACTTAGTCCCTAGTGTTGCACCTGTAGCACGAGCCCCGTGTCGATTAGCACAAGCCGAAATGCAGGAGTTATCCATTCAGTTGCAAGAACTTTCTGACAAAGGATTCATAAGACCCAGTTCCTCACCCTGGGAAGCTCTGGTTTTGTTTGTCAAAAAGAAAGATGGATCTTTTCTGATATGTATCGACTACCGTGAACTAAACAAACTTACTGTGAAGAACCGATACCCACTTCCGAGAATCGACGATTTGTTTGATCAACTTTAAGGGTCAAGAGTTTACTTTAAGATCGACCCGATCGCCCCAAGTTCTTCGGTTATCACCTAACTTCCCCAGGGTTTCAATGAGGAAGCATCCCAAAGACAGATGAGAACAGCATTTAGGACTTGCTATGGTCACTACGAGTTCCAAGTGATGCCGTTTGGTTTGACTAACGCAGCGGCAGTAGTCATGGATTTGATAAATCGGGTATGCAAACCGTACCTGGTGATGTGTCATCGTGTGGTGTATAATTAGTGATTATCAAGTTTTACATTTATATTTAGCCGACAAACCTAAAGATAACACTTTAATGGGCA
Source organism: Tanacetum coccineum (assembly GCA_026074375.1). NCBI lineage: Eukaryota > Viridiplantae > Streptophyta > Magnoliopsida > Asterales > Asteraceae > Tanacetum > Tanacetum coccineum. The sequence continues at coordinate 4,663 of BQNB010136618.1, forward strand.
GTGTATCCGGTCAAGATGTAGCTTCGCGGTAAGTAGGGTGTCGAACACTAAGAGCGAGAGTAACATAATATTCTATCAGTATTTTAATCTATCTATATTAGTCTAATTACTTGTTAAACCTATGTTATACATATTTACTAATGGTAAATGAGGGGGTTTTTAGCCTGAGAGACTGGCACAGGTTTGGTGGTGACAAAGATTAATTCTAAACACAATAAACACTAAAGCAAATAACCACAAGATAAAGAAGCGGTACAAGCCAAATAATAGAAAACTGTATTTACCATGTTAAATCCGATTAAATGTTGATTTGTTAGTTTAGTGCAATGGCTACTTATCTTGAGGTGGCATATCATTCTTAAGACTTAGGCGGTTCTTCATCCTAAGACCTAGATAAGAATAATCCTGTTACGATTATCGCATCCGCATAAAGCATCCAATAGTCTAATTAGAATCTATCATAGGGAATTAAAGCAGTGGTGATCTTGTTAATACCCTAGCCCATCGAGACTTTACCCACTTATTGCTTGATGTTGTTTTATACATCAGTAGTCCACCACCAAAATCAGTACCAATTAATTAAGAACAATACTGGTTAAACAATTATCAGGTTACCTACTGGTCTAACTAAGCTCATAATCAAAGGGTAAAGACAAGGTGTCATTTGTGATCCTATTGGTCTGGGTATACAAAACACAACATGGAGAGCTATCATAACATCTAGATTATTGGTTAAGTCTCACCAGACCCAGTTAAATGATAGGTCGCATGTACAAGCACATAAACAAGTATAAGGCGATAAACATAATTAAACAACAATGATAAATTAAGCAAGCCAGATTAAAGCAAACCAAACATTATAATCTTTATTAACATGGCTAATACCTGAGGGTATTAGCCCACAATCATTGTCATTTTACAAACGTGATCAAACAATTAGAAATCGAATGATTAAGAAAGTAAGAATTACATGATGTCTTCTATGGTATTATGGTTGGTGCTTGACCTTGGCTGCTTTTAATATCTTGGAAAATTCAACTTCAGAGTGTATGGTATAGAGAATGTAATTTTTGCACACTGAAACTCGTTTTTGAGTCTCGTATTTATAGTGTTTGAAAACAGCCTAGATACACCGTATAGGGAGAGGTGAATACTGCGTATAGGGTTAATTCCCTTGGAGTTCGCGATAAGATCCAATCAATCAAGATTAATTGCCATCAATCACAATAACTTCGTATCTTTGACTGATGACCAGCTGTGCATACGGCGTATAGGTGAAGAGTGATACGCCGGATCGGGAAGTGATCATTACGCGTATTCTTGTGATGAGTTGGCGTTGATACGCCATATCTTCCGCGTATAGTAGCAGATAACAGTTTTCTTCAAATGTCTTCGTTTTAGTTCCAGAATTACGCCTTTTAGCTTCGTCTTCACAAGTTACTCCATAATTACTACAATCATAAACTTTAAGCAATTAAGTACCAATATCTTGCAATAATTATATAAAAGTGGGTAAAATGTGTGGGATAAATGATGGTAAAATGTGACGTTATTTGATGATATCAAATATCCCCCCACTTGAATCCTACTTGTCCTCAAGTAGACTTTAGAAAGGTTTTTGAAAATGTATCCCAACCGAGGTTAAGGATTTTTCCATTAAGCACTTTTTCTGTTCTAACCACTTGTACAAAACCAAGCTCCTCACGAAATATGGAATGAAAGCACTCAAATCACTCAACTAATCTAGGGTGTAACATTTAAGTAGTACGCTCATTTGCTCGGTCGTGATTAGCTTCGTATCATAGGCTTGGCAAGGATACACATCTCCACCTCTAGAGCTAAGGAGTAACAAGTCAAAAGGTAAATTGGGTATTTATTAATAGGCTTGGGTTTAATCATTCTTTTTAGGATGAAGAATGATATAGGGTATGGAGCTTCTGACTTTCACCGAAGGTCGTCGTCAAACAAGGCAGCTGAGACATGCATACATGGCCGTAACGACGGAATAGACATCCACGCTCGTACACATCCTTATTCGAGTAGATCCTAAGGTTAGTTATCAGGAAAGGGAAGTAAAATGGTTGTTAAATAAAATAAACAAAACAAATAGATTAAAGCCAACAAATAAGGTGCGGTTGCTAGTAACTTTTCCCGACCGTTCCATGACAAAGACTCGAACATATGAACAAACGCCTCGATCATAGAAATGACAAAGACAACCTAAGTTGGCGTTCCCATAACGGTCAACTTCCCTTACATCCCGAACTTTACATACTTTTACAAAATAAGTGGTGATATCGACCACTTTTTACAATACTTTACATCATTGATTTTTGCACATACCAACGAATAATCGATCCTTTCATATAATCTCTTTGGTATAAGCTTAATGAACCGACTATCTTTCTTTTCAACATTTTTTTGCTTGCCAATAATACATCATAAATCTCGGTGTAATTCACCGTCTTTACTATCATCATTTGTCTGGCTGATTCTTCCTTTTAACTTTTCTTCTTCGGACATAACATATAATCGCGAAAGTAGAAAAATACATGAGCTACAAAATATTCCCATTGCATTGTGCAATTTTCCCGACCTTTACAGATATAGAGAAATTTCACTTTGATGCAGAAACTACAAGTCTTTACACGAAAGCAACTAGCAACATTGATTAAAATAGGCTTTAATCTACATGGTAGGCTAAAGTGTAAAGGTGAAACGAAAAAATTTTAATTGGTGTGGAAAAAGAGAAAGGAATGGTTAAGCAGGTTGTTCTAAGGGTATCATTACTCTAAAAGTGAGAGTAAGCAAAAAAGTTACACGGGGGTTAACTAACCAGTGTAGTTAGTTAATTTTACGACATCTAGGCTTTTTGGTTTAATCCTAGAAATCTATCAGTCAAGCATGTTACTCCTTCTAAATCTGATAGAACCTAAAACACATGATAGTTCTTAGATCGTTTATAGATCAGATTGTTTAGATCTTATATCTAGGATAATTGTTAGGATCTGGTACTAGATAGATCTTCTAGCCTATGTGGTTGTATAATACTTATGTAATCACAAGTATATACGTGAGAGACTCTAATACTTGTTTAGGCGGAAACTAAACAATGTAATATACAGAAGAACAAATAAGAACAATGATCCTCTATGGATCTTTCTATTGATAATGAATTGTTTTTGTCACTTGTAATTCCGTCCCAAACCCTAATGCTAAAGGTTTCTTTTATAGAGAAGAAACCCTAAATTGGTCAACAAGATTCCTCAAAACTTTCTCCATCCCCCACGTAATTAAACAACTCCTCGTTGTAAAGACAAACCGTTAAAGAATAATGGTAAAAAGAATAGAACGAGGAAAACTTCCCTGATAGTTTGCTAAGAATGGTTCTTCATTTGAGTGTTTGATGCACCAAAAATGTTGACGGGGGCTTTTAGAATACCCAAGAGAGGTCAACACAAGTTATTTTCAGACTATACATTATATTCGATTTCGTTTACAGCAAGGTCCTGCATAAAAGTTAGAAGACGTTCGTGCAATTCGTGCTTTCGCTAACCTACAATACAAGCAAACAATTAAACACACAACTGTATAGGTTACAATACGCCGTATTCCAAACCCTAGGATACACCGTATGTAAACCTATGAAAACAATTAAATACTGGAATTTAAAAACTGATAATTGTCCAGACATGCATACGCCGTATCTAGAGGGGTTTTATACGCTGTATGTACGTCTGGGCAGACAGACTCAAATTTAAAATAAAATCCAAACAATTTAAATGCGACAAACAATTAAAAAATGTAACCGGGTTGTCTCCCAGGGAGCACTTTTGTTTTAGCTGGTCTTTAAGTTCGACCTTCTTCACTTCACACTTCTATTTTGTCCGAGTCATTTTCCATCCGTGATCTTTTCTATTGAAGATTTCGTGGTAGATGCAAGACATGCTGCCAAGAGTTCTCTTAATAGTACTAATTTTTCTCGGACTTACAGTAATGAATTCTTCGTCATTCCCAATCGAATGACTATATGTGACATCTTCAATCTCTCTAGCACAGCCTCACCATTTGGCCAAACTTATGCTCGACTGATACCCTGATCTCAGTTCTCGGACAAGGGAGCGAGATACCTAGCAGCGCGAGAGAGGTATTGGAGTGTATCACTGTCAAATAACCTTTCGCGCGCTTACGATACTACACTTAGGTCTATTTCTCTCTGTGCGACACACCTCCACATACAGCGAGTTATAAAACTCTGCGACGCATCCGAACATGAAGATCATTCTTATCTGTCCAACTCAGCTCTCCTCTCTAAGCGCTCACTATCGCGAGATTTAAACAGCGCGCACGCCATCAACCAATCTCACTAACATCACATAGTATAGCGTGTAGTTAGTTAATAAACAACATGTATAGGCGATTTGGTTGTAATCCTAAGATTTACCAATTTAAACAAGTTACTCCAATTAAATCCATAATACTCATTATTGTGGTCTCGAATAGATATACCAAGCCAAGTTCTAAAGTCTACAACATCACCGACACACTCATATTTTGTGGAATTTGGGTAAACATTTGGAAACGGAAAGGTTAAATCCTCACAATATCTATCAAGGGTTATTGTGTGCGGGTTATGTAACATGTAATTTCACAAAAGTATTCTTGAAAAAAAATTAAATTTGAGCATAATTTAAGACTTTTATTGTGAAAATTTAGGACAAGTAAAAATTCTAATTCCATCCCCCCACTTGAATGAGAAATTCTCCTGATTTTTGCTCGGTAGATTCTCCATGTTGTGTTTATGAGCAAGATCGTGTGTTGAACAGCCGTCTTGAGGTTTCAAGACTCCAACACTTCAAGATTTCTAGATTTGTAAATTCTCCACCAATATTCATCGATATTTCCTTCACGAGGTCCTGTGTAAAATATAGGAAAAACAGGTGCATTCCTATCTTGGTATCTACGGTTAATTTAAACTAAACTAAAACAAACTAAATACGGGTCAGACTGTGGATACGGCGTATCAAATAGATGAATACGGCGTATTCGCAGAACTGACAATAATGTTTTTAAAGTGCATAAAAAATAAAGACTGATAACGTCCAGACATTCAATACGCCGTATGGTATGGGGCGGATACGCCGTATTGAAGTCTGGGAAGACAGACTCGATAACAAAATTTAAATAACATTCCGGGTTGTCTCCCGGGAAGCACTTTTGTTTACAACGAAGTCTTTAAGTTAGACTTTTCTTCAGCTTCCTTTTTTTACTCCAACTCATGCACGCTAATGTGCCCGCGTGTGAGCCATTCTTCCATTGACGAAACTCGGATAAAGTCGGGTCCTAGATTTAAAACTCCTTTGTAGAACCCCTTAAGCTTTTGGTATGCATGCGAGATTCCGTTTATCTTATCTTTCTCACTTACCTTCAGTAACGGTGGTATCTTGTTGCATTGTTCATTAGTGTGGTGTTTAAACTTTGGATGTGATCGCACCATTTGGTAAGTTACTTCATTATCACCATTGTAAAGGGTAATAATCCCTTCAAACCGTTTTGTTTTAATCCCAACTTCTCTCAAGAATGGTTCGCCAAAAATAATATCGCCCATTTCATTATCAGGATAAGCATCCATATTCTCTAAAACTGCAAAGTCAGTCATAACAGAAAAAGTTCCAACAAAGATAGGCACATTCATTAAGGCTCCTACAACATTATTCCCTTTGTACACCATCTTATTTTTCATTATTGAATTATGAAATTTTCTTGACATCATGTTGACATACAATAATGGGAAAAAATTAGCGTGAGTAAATTCAAATCCTATCATGCATGAAAACTTTAAGTTGTGAGCATAATCTATATGGATTTTCTTATCATCATCACAATAACTAGGGTAATCATTAATTTCAGTATCAAGATCTTCATCTCTAGTTCTAAGTTCCTCAATTACCTCACCTTCCTCAATGGTGGGCATTAAATCATCTCCTTGATTTCTTCTAAGCTCAAATGGTTCATTTAGATCATTTATTTCAATGTAATCTTCCGAGAAAGGGTTTAATGATTTATTTAACACCAAAGTCTCTCCCATAAGTCTGGCTTCTAAATCAAGCTCCATTCTTTCTCTTAAACTTAGCATATAGACCCTCTTAATTATACTACTAGCAGGTTTAATACTTTTGAAAATAATATTTTCTTTCCCAACCCTCAAAGTAATCTTTCTTTTGTAAACATCAATATTAGCATGGGCGGTAGATAAAAATGGTCTTCCAAGGATCAAGGGTACTTTGACATCCTCGGCCATATCAAGAATTATAAAGTCTATTAGGAAAGTAAATTTACTAATTCCTACTAGTACGTTTTCAACTATTCCTTTTGGATATTTTACAGTCCTATCTGCCAATTCCACTGTCAACCTAGTATGAGCTAATTCGCCTAATCTTAAGTTAAGGTAGGTCGAGAGAGGCATAACACTAACGTTAGCTCCTAAGTCAACAAAGGCGTTGTCAAAACAGAAATTATTAATAAACCAAGGTAAAGTGAAACTTCTTGGGTCTTTCTCTTTTTGGGGTATGGCGTTATTGATATGTGAAGCTCCATATACCTTATGTATGTATATTATAAAATGATCAACCAACCCCTTCCCATGGCTGGAAAGGGGTATATATACATGAGTTTTGTGCCCCTAAGTGGGCTATGGAGTGGGCTAACATGTGGGTAAAGACCCGGCCCAACACCATAAGTCATATGGTAATTAAACGATTAATATTAAGGCTATGAGCTAACCTATGCTAGACATTACACGGGTTGATCGAGTCTTTTACATAAATTTTCATAATCCTAACAATCTCCCCCTAAGGGAGGTCACCCCAGAAAATACAAATTGAGTCCTAACTATCTTTGAATTGATCTTTGACTATGGCTCGTAATCTTTTGATTCTTCAAGATTAGTCTCTGTACTGAAAGTAGTGATTTTTGAGCTTTGTTCCTTAGACTTGTGTAATCTTTGAGCTTTCTTTAAGATCATCATCAACCGTAAATCTCTTAATCACCCTTGTTGTGGAGTATTGCCATCTTGTGATGTTGTGACCTTCGGGCCCGCATGCTCACACTTTTCTGGATCATAATAGCATGCATCAGAGTTGCGGAAGTTGTGTTGTAGGTCTTTCAGCTATCATTATGTCTCTGATAATGAGTTTGAAGTGTGAGCATGGGGTTGTGAATTGACATGCCTCTTGTCAGCAGCTGCTACCGTCAGGAATTCCTGCAAGTATATGTTAGTAATAAACAAACAAAAGTGTCTTTGTTCTCTTTCATTGAATAAGGTTGCAAGAACCACGGTTCCCCGTTAATCAGTATAAATACTGTCTGTGATCATGTAAAATTCCAAAGAATCTCCTTGACAGGGTTTCGCAGCTGCGCTAGCCGTTCTCAAACCGGAGCGTCTCAAAGTAGACAAATTACGGAGTGAGTGAATCAGTGAATTAAAACCCACTGATTATTGAAAATTTGATTTGAACATCAGTCGTGTATCACTCAGAAAAGAGTTTTTATGACACGTCGACGGTTTTATATCATAAAATCAGATTTCATCAGAAACTCATTTGTTTTGAAAGACAAGCACAGTTAATGTGCTCAAAAATTATTTGTTGAGCACATCGACATGTTTTTCAAAAACTATTCGTCAATTCACTTCCTGGAACAAGTTTGATTCATAAAGAATCGCACCATCATTGCTTTCCATTTGTCACAAGTTTAATTCATAGTGGATCTCACATGTCACCTACCAAGAGCTTGTTAGATGTTGGCTCTAGAAGGATTTCCATCTTCATTATGAGTACTTTCGTATCACTTAAATGTTCTGGCAATACCACGAGGATAATGCATAGGACTCTTAAGATCTTACTTGAAATTACAGTGTGTGATGAGCAAGCGTAGTTTGTATTAGTGTCCTAGTGAGATTTATGGATGATCTCATGGCTCTAGACTCAATAGTGCACTTTTGGTTTAAGTAGTCAGAGGCTGGAGCAGACTGCCACCTTTTTAATATCGTCTAACTCGAAGTGAGAGAGACGATAGAAATGTATTGATCTCCGTAAGAAATGAAACAATAATCCTTTGAGGGATCTTGAGTGGCTAGGGAGGGTTGTGCAGTGTATCACTGGGTCCATGATACTTGTCTTCAATGTCAGCAATCAACCATGTGATTCTGACAGCATATGTAGTGACCCGGTTTCTGCCTAATGTTTAAAGAGGGCAGCTTTCTTTTCACCCTTTATCTTAACATTTCTTTTTCATTCTTCAACCCCTTCAGTGCTTCAAGTCTTTGTTGAAGAAGAAGTCAGTTTGAATCATGACTTGACCTGGTGGACCACCTAGTGGTAGAGGTTTGCTGACATTATACCTGATGATTGACTCGTCCACTTGATCGGTTAGTAGTTTATGGCATTCTTCCAATTGGTACTGAAGATGAATCACATTAGGATGGAAGACTTTGATAATTTCATATACAGGGCCTTCCAGGTCTTGTTGTTTAAGTTTAGTGATCCTTTGCTTTTTGCAGAACCGGTCCATAAAGATTGACATGTCACTAGTCTGCGCGAGTAACGAGTTCTCTAGAGGAGGTGCATAGGTGGACGCAAGAGCAGATGCCTAGTTGTTCACTGGTATAGGCAGGTCAGATGATGGGATGGACCAGGTAGGTTCTGGTGTAGCAGGTCTGTCTTTAGTGAGTGGCTTCCACCAATTTTGCCTCAAGTTCATTTTGGGAATGTGATCATGGCCGATGTCTTCATCACCAGAAGAATGTACTTGTTCGTCGGGAGTCGTAACATCATCCATATGTAGCTCTTCAGGAATTGATGAGACACACGGCTTGAGTCTTGTGTCAGTAGTCGTCCAAGCCGTATATTCAGCTGAAGCGTCTCTCTTTGAAGAGCTTAGAGCAGTTGTGCTTTGAGACTGATCACTCTGGTTGGTAGATGGAGGTGGAGGAGGATGAGTCATTTGAGATGATCCAGAAGTTCTAGAAGTTCCTGAAGTTCCAGATAGACTTGCTGGAGATGGAGGTGGGGGTGGCTGATGAGGTAGAGATCCAGGTGGTGTTTTCGGTGAGTCATGACTCTTTTTCTTCTTTTTTCGTGCTTCAACCAAATCGGTTAGGAGCTGGTCAGTGTGGTCACGGGCCATTGACTTCTCTAGAGCTTCGTACAGCTGCTTGTGGTCTTCATGAGCTTGGTAGGAGTTGGATTCCCACATGCGGTGGTGAAGAATCTCTTTCATGTCAGCTTCTGGCAAATCTCTGAAGCGATCCCTGAGAGGAGCTTGAATAGCCCAGTCAACAGCATCCGTGACGATTTCATCCACCGCTTTGCTCACCTGATGAGGGATATTAAGATTCTCTAGTTTGTACAATCTGGACCCATGTTTGTCCATCCTTTCCTCCAGGGCTAAGTTGGCTTGTACCAGATCCGCCATATGTTGTTCAAGCTCACCGATGCGCTGAATTAAGATCGAATCTGAAGAGCCTTGTTGTGGTTGAGGTGGTAGAGGAAGAGTTGTTGTTGTCGTTGTTGTTGTTGCTGTTGCAGTTGCTGTTAATGTTGGTAGTGGTGCTTGAACCGCTGTGGGGACAGGTTGAGAGACTGTGAGATCAATAACCGGGGTGGTCATTAGAGGGACAGAAGAGGTGTCCTGATGAATGGGAACAGTGACCATTGACTGAACCTCCGATTCAGTATTGGTTTTCTCAGGTTCGTCTTCCTGTGACTTCTCCACAAGGAACTGATCGGCGAAGCTGAGTTCCTTGTCAAGATGTTGTAGAGAAGACAGGGTTCCAGCTGAGCTCGCAGGTTCCTCAAGTCTTACTTCACCTTTAGTTGGGAGTTTAAGGTTCTCCTGAACATTTGGATAGGCCAATGTAGTGAATTCTTCATCCATTTGCTCAGGGTTTGGTTGAATTGAAGTATCAGAGGCTTCAAGATCCATGTGTTCAAGGTTTGGTCCAGCATGAACAACATGACTTGATGGAGGTTGAGACGCTGCAGCATCACCAGGGTTTGGTCCAGCCTGGCCTTCATCATGTTCACCAGGGTTTGGTCCAGCCTGGCCTTCAGCTTGAACTCTAGCAACCATTCCCGGCACTTCTTCATCAGAATCCGTCTCACTGTCTGTCAACCCAAGTTCAGCATATAATGAAGAAGATTCATCATGACCAGAGGATTCAGTTGGTGTGGAGGTGCGCCTTTGGAAGATAAACTGATCTATAGGGAATTTTTTCTTTGGTGTCTAAAGGGTGAGTAGATCAAGGGCAACTTGTTCATCACTGACTTTCTCTTTACCCTTTCCTTGAACCTCTGGAAGCGGTTGAAATTTTCCAGATTCAGGTTCCCTGATCACCACCAGTAGAAGTGGACCCTAACGAGCCGAGTGAACTTCCTTTAAGCTTTCTTCCACTTCCTTTTGCAGATCAGCCTCTTCATCACTAATCCTGGGTTCATTCTCTGGAACACCTTCGTCAACAAATTCATCTACCAACTGAAGAGAGCTCTTTTTCGTTCGCTTCTTCACTACCTTACCAGCTTTATATCGTTTGGCTAGAGATGGAACCTCAGATGTCTCTGTAACCATCTTTCGTTTCTTCTCCTGGGGCTTGGAAGGTGCAGTTTTAGGTTTCTTGGTTGCTGCTTTAGATGCTAAGGGCTTAGATTGCTTGGATGCTTTGGGTTTGGTAGCCTTAGCAGGTTTAGGAGCAGGAGAGTCAGGATCACTAACTTCTTCACCAGCAAGATATCTTTGATGCTTAGCTACTTTCTCCAGATAAGCATTGTAGTATTGTTCACCTCGAATGTCATCAGTGATAAGATCATTCGGAATAGGCATCCCAAAGACTTCCCGTTTGGTTCCCTTAGCACTAAACTTGAGATATCCAAGAACAGGCTCTTCATTAGGCAAATGAAGTGGAGAACCTGGTCTCGGGTGGAACTTGTGCTTGCTTTGTAAGTAATAGACGATCAGCTTGGTGAACCTAACACTCGGGATCACAATAAGGGTGGCTTTCTTCTTTCCCTGAGTATGATGTGCTAGATTCTTTTTGTCTTCAATGAAAGTATGGATGGATTGGGTGAATTCTTCCCACATCCTCTCTGCATAATCGATATGGGCTCGATTGACGATGCCCCAAAGAATCTAACACACTAGAGCCCTTGGTCTTTCAAACACTAAAGTCTTTCTCGTAAGACACAAGTTGATGACTGTTGTGAGTGCTCTCCACGGTTGAAACATGTCATTAGTCACGACATCTGATAAGGTTCTGACAACTCTCGGATAACCCAGATCGTTGACAAACTTGATAAGAGCATCAGGAGTTGGTGGGGAAGAAAATGCATTGTTGGTGTCGACTGGTGTGATTTGAAGTGCGTCTCTGAGTGTGTCTTTAGTGAGATCGAACCATTACTAATCTAGTTGACAATTGTAACTCTCGGTTTTATTGTCATATCGAACAGTGTCCCAAAACTGTTGAATATAGATTGATGGAATTGTCAAGGAAGTAGTAAAAGCTCTGAAGAAGTTGGTGTGCTTCAGAATATCCACCATAATCTTGTTGATTGGATTACTTTGCGACCTTTCAACATCCAAATAGCAGTTGCTTTTTCCTATAGGCACCCATCTGATGCGAGGCAGGATTTTATCATCAGTACGAGTGGGTGGTGCCATAGCAGGTGCTTGTTCAGTAGGAACATTAACATTAACATCAGCCATTGTATCTGCACAGTCACATTTACAGAAATACGTGCATACAGAAAGGAGATGTTAGATGTGAGCAAATGCTCAGGAGTTAATCAGTTATGGACTAAATCCAAGAAAAGGACACTTAGATCATATGAACAGTGGTGATTAACATATTTGGTCAACTCTTGAGTCAACGGACGTTAACTCATGGAAGAGAAGACAAAACGCAATGACCAAACCATAGTGACCAAATCGCAATGGATGAGCAATACTAGACAAAACGCAAAGGTTAAGACACACTAGGCAAAACGCAAGCATTTGAAAAAATTTCAAAATGAGGGTTTTATTATTTTAATAATTTAATGGTCTTCAAAGCAAAACGCAATCATCACAAACCAGGCAAAACACAAACAAGAATCTTCCACAAAACGCAACCAAGAACAGCTACCAAAATGCAATCAAGAACACTTCAAAAACGCAGATTCTAACTAACAACTTAACACATCAAGGGCTTAACTAGATCATTATATACATTCTATGAAACTCACTAAACAATTTAACACCAATAAACGGCCATTTCAAACATCATACTACCACGTTTTTGACTAAAAAAAATCAAAATAGTATGCGAAGATCACAAAGGACCATAAACTAGTGATTGGGGAAGCAATTAAGACATCAAATAGGCATCACATAAGGAGTCTAATGCTATCCCAACAATCAAACATTAATTACAAACACTCACCACGATTTGGATGATGATTTTGCACGAATATCTACAAAACATGCGATTTAATGAATTTCAGGCCAAGATGTTATAGATACGGCATATTTAGATGATAATGAACACGAAACAAGCCTTACCTAAACACAAAATCACACAACGGATCACGAACGAGGCAAATTGTTGATCCCACGCCTTGATCGGTTCTTTAGAGTATAAAGAGTTTGTTACCTTGGAAAATCCAAAATAACAAAGATTGAGACTTTGTGAATATATCAAAGTGTATGCGGAAACTACACTTTGATACTCTAGAGAAGTGTATAAATGAAATAGTAACAATCACTCACAAAACAATAAACAATAAAATCACTGCTCCAATATTATATCTAATACGAGTACTCTCTAAGTACTGGGGTTACAAAACCTTGAAGCAATTACAATTTCTCTCAAAGTGTATCTCTTAAAGTTCTAACTATCACTGCTCTAGGGATCTCCTTTTATAGAAATACAAGGAACCCTTTACACATATATCTGCCTATCTAATAGGAACAGTTACAATTCAAAACTAAATATCCCGAAAAGCTCTCCATGCATTCTTATCTTCATATCATCAGCTTTGAACATTAGCAGTACAAACTTCTTCACTTGGCAGTATTAAGTTTGCTTGGCAGTACAAACTTTATGCTGACAGTACTAACTCCTTTAGTACTGTTGGCAGTATTAAGTACACAGAAGATTTATTCCTAACAATCCTCCCCTAAACTTGTGGAAAACCTAAAGATTCCATAGATCGTTGTAGCTCAGGTTGTTTAGACCTTTATCTAGGATAATATCAATGTTCATAAGTTATAAAAACAAAG
>BQNB010136619.1:0-17972 GCA_026074375.1 Tanacetum coccineum
ATTTAACTCTCTTTTCTTTCAGTCTATAAGCTTAATTACATGCGTATTTTGTCTCACATAAGCTACAGCAAACTCAACCAATTATCAATCAAAAAACTAATGTACAAACCTGCTACCTCCATTTACACACAATACAAAACGATACTGTGTTTAAAGATTCTCCCCCACACGTGCCAACAAACATGTAGTCCACCTCAAAGCCTCCTACACACAAAACTCGCAACACAAAGAAAGTCTCTGCCATTTTCAACAATAACAACACCTTAAATCCAAACCCAAAAAGCGATTCAGTTTCGCTATACCTTTACTAAACCCAACCCCATCAAATTCCATGTTAAATATATTTCAGTCTAACTAAATCGTCAAAAACAAAGATACCCCAAATCAATATTCGGAATAAAAAAAACTCAAGACAAACTTACCAAAAGGGGGTTGGGGGGGGGGGGGGGGGGGGGGAACAAAACTTACCAAAATCGATATGTTGTAACTTGTTTAATTCAGAACAAATCGGCTGACATATGATCACAGAAAGAGATAACCACTGCTTCATATTCATATCGCACATGAATGTGAGAGTATGGCACCAAACATCACAAATCATCACACCCACAAACCTAAAGCTAACAAACATCTACACCGATCACTTATCGCTACAACCACCAACGGTGGAAACGAAGACATAGGCAGGCATCGAAGTGAGTGTCTAACGTTTGTGGCTGCAGCGGGAGGCGAGATCTGTTAGTTTATGTGATGTGTGATGATCGAAGCAGCCTGCATATCAGGCGGTGGATTAACGATACATGGCGTTTGTATACGGGTGTGCCTTTTTTTATTTAGCATGGATTCCTAATTTGTGGGATGAAGGCTCAATGAAAGAGGCAATGGACTGTGTTAAAATAATGGGGCGGTGGAATGCAACGTGTTTTATCTCAACAATTGAGAAGTATGAGTGGCAAAATAATCAATAAAAAAATAGAATAAACACTGTTCACTTTGAGGTAGGAAGTAAAAAATACCATTGTTTGTAACATTAAAATATTGGTGATACTGTAGCATTGTGAGAGAGTACTAAAGCAAATGTGAGAGCAAGTTTTACAACAAACAGATATAGTTATAATACCCACTACTTCACTCATTTTAATACACAACTTTAAAATTATGCCCACTTTTAAATTATATTAATTTTTACTCTATAACACCCTTTTTTACCTAAAATTTTCACACTTGATCCCAAACAAAAAATCTGTACATGGCTTGTTCACTTCCAACACCATTGGATGAAATCCAAGCTTTGGTTAAAAACTTTGTTGACACGAAGATATATTCGTCAGGAAAGCGCTTATGGATGTTAGCCGTGCAATTTGACATGCAAGCTGCAGCTAAAAAAAACGATATGAGGAATGCATGACGAGAAATGAAATGAATAGACATTCCACAAGAGAGCATGTGCTTTGAATCGACACTTTTTTTAAACAAGAAATCTGATAACAGATTACGAAATGAATCTTATATTGTATAGAAAAAGGCGACAAAAAATAGATAAACAATATGAGACTAAATATGTTTGGTTATCTGAAAATACCAACTCCTTTAATTTTTCTGGCTCTATAAATACCAACTCTTCTCACCACTTTTTTTCACCATTAAACAACATTCAAAAAATCTCACCATGTCTAATAAGAAAAAATACCAAAGGCAATCTCCGACACCCAAAAAATACATCGAAGCAATCCCTCAACAACCTTTACACAACCCCAACTTCGGCTAACAAACCACATATGGTTGGTTCTCATCAGAACAACATACACACCAACACACGTCTCCCAAATTACTGGGGATTTCTTACTGAGAAAGAGCATCAACAAACTACTTCTAGTTGAAGAGAGGCATTGAGGAGATACATTAGAAAAACAAGAAGAGCTTGGGGGGTAGGAGAAAATTAAGATAAGAACAAGACTGAATATGAGGTTATTCAGTTGGAATTTAGGGTTTAATTTGATTCGGAATACGAAATCAGATTATTATTCTACGTTTACGTTTTTATGTATGTATTGTTTTTAATAATTATTAATTGTTTGTTGTTAAGTAATGTTTATTATGTATGAATAAAAGTTTTTTTAATTTATGTTATCATGTTTTTATTAATTTCGTACATTTACGTTATTATTTTACTTTTTTAGTTTATGAATAAAAAGTATTTAAATAAAAATGCGAGGTAAGATGGTTAGTATTTAGTTGTATGGTGATTTTATTACGGTGAAATGTAAGTTTTAGTGTGGAGAGTGAAAGTATGATGTGGCTCTAACGTGTCAGGGTGACTTTCAAATCCTTATACCATCCAACCTTAGGACAATTTGTAGTGATTTATACATAGTTAAGGTTTGGATACGCATCAACATATTTAAAATGAATAAACTAAATTTTACAACAAAGAGCATTTAAAAATAAATTTTTTCTATGTATAAAAATTTATATGTATTAAACAAATATATATATATAAGGAAGAGACACATTGAAAATATAGAAGATGTGAAGATGACAAGATACATTCGATTGTAAATTTTGGGGAGGAACTTTATTTACTAAAATTTAGTTACTCATGTTTTTTTTTTTTTTTTTTTTTTTGAACGGCAAATTGAAATTAATAAAAAAACTAGCAAGAAGCTAGAAAATTACAAGGATATGGATTTAGGACATTTCATCCAGGAAATCCAATCAATATTGTTTTTACATCTATTGGAACACCAAGTAAAAGAGTACGAAACAATATCATCAAAAAGAAGCTCCATACGCGGATGAGAAGATCCAAAAAGCACTTGGTTGCGGAATTTCCAAATCATCCACCACATAACATAAAAGACCCCTTCTAGCATTTCCTTTTGAGCTTTAGAAAACCGAGTAGTTTTGAACCAAGCAATCCATTCTTCGTAACAAGAAAAATCTGGAATATCAATTTCCCACCATCGAGCAATTTTACGCCATAAAGTCCGAGCTAAATTACAAGAGTAGAAAAGATGCGAGCATGATTCTCCAGCTAAACCACAATTTGGGCATATAATAGAAGGAATATCAATCCCACGAAGTGAAAAGTTAAGTCTCGTGGGGAGCTTATCCAAACAAACTTTCCACGCTAAAATATTTACCTTTATTGGAACCACTTTCACCCATCTAGTAACGTCACCAACAAAAGGTAAAAGAATATCATCAATAAATGTTCTAGCCGAGTGAATAGAAAACTCACCAGAAGATCCAAGAAGCCATGCCCATCGATCATTAGTTACTCATAAAGATATAGACCCAACAAGTTCAACTAGATGGTGAAGCTGCTCTCTCCAACCCCTCCCCTGAGGGTTTTCTATGAAAAAGAAGCAACAAACTAAGCCTCAGGAGATTTATCTGCAACCGTAAACCTTTTTTAGCTCAACCTATATAAACTATATGAAAAATCTGCTAAGGGGACATCATATAATCCAACAATCATCCCAAAAGAGGAGTGTTCGCACCGTTTTCCCACTTATCTTTTTCAAAACGCAAGAAGGTTAATACCTTTAGCGACAAAGAAATTGAGTCTTTCAAGATACAAATCCAAGGGATAAACTAAAACCGAACCTGTGTGAACAAAAGGAGAACGATTGCCATATAAAACAGGCAAAAGACATCCAAAGGGATGCATCCCGCAAAGAAATCTCCAAACCCATTTTAAATAATATGGATCTATTAAGCGCAAGAAGCTGGACACACCAAGCCCTCCTTTTTTTTAGAAGCCAAAATTTTGTATCCAACTAATCATAGAGAATCCTTTTTCATTTATATCGGCACCATTAAAAAAATTTTCTGCAAGGATTCAAGTCACAAGAACTCCCAAAGGAGGCTTTAAAAAAGCGACATATGATAAAGAGGCAAGGACGTACGGACAGACTTGATAACGTAAGACTCGCACTCAATGGAAAGAGTCTTAATTTTCTATTTTGATAATCCCTTTAGAAACCTTACCAATTATCTCATCCCAAGCCTTTCTCCTAGAAGAGACATCCCAACCTTGACACCAAATAAAGAACGGAAGTGAAAAATAAACACCCATAATTTACTGCCGCAAGAACTTCCCCAATTAGAGACTCCAATGCCCATGATTTAATCTTATAGAATATTGAATTTGAAGACCCGAAGCCAAAAAGAAAGCATTTAAAAAAAAGACATATGAACTATGGTAAGGATGTTTGCTCTCTATCCATTGCCATTTTTTGTTTTTTTTTTTATGAAGACGGCGTCATCAGCATAGAAAAGAGAATAGCGTCAACGAATCATCAAGATCGATACCCTAAAAAAGATCAGCAATTTGGATAATATTGAAGACAGATGCAACTTTCCATAACAAGATGAACAAATAAGGAATAAGAGGTCTCCTTGCTTCAAAACCCTGTGAACTTAAATTCACGGTCGGACTACCATTAAAAAGAAATAGATCCCATAGCCGACGAAAGACCATCCCTTAATCCATACCTCTCCATTTAATGCCAAACCCAAAGTTTCTTAAAAAATATCTAAGAAGTCCCCCTCTCACAGAATCAAAAGCCTTTTCAAAACCACTTTAAAAATCATGCTTTCGTTTATGACTTTTGCACCAAAAATAAGCTCATTTAAGATTTAAAGACCCGTCAAGGAATTTGACGTTGGATACAAAATCATTAGAACATCACGCTAATAGCTCATATATTACCATCTTAAGAACGATTAGCCAAAACCTTAGAAACGATCTGTAAAAACACCCAATGATACTAATTGCCTGTAATCTATAACAACTTCGCATCATGTTTCTTAGGATATAGAGCAATTGAAGGATGAATTACATCCAGAGGAAACTTACTTGAGAATGAAAAACTCACTGGAACGCATTGAACAAAATCATATTGCTTAGAATATCCTTCCCCAGAAAAAGTACGAAAATAAAATCAAATGAAAAAAAACCACCTGTTCAACCAGGAAAACACTCGTAAACAAATAACAAAATAAAAAAGTACCTGGCGAAATTTTATTGGGGTAAGCAAAATCCACCTCATGTCAAAAGCAACAACCAAAGGCCGCAAAGAATATCCTCCATCCATAATAACCCGGGACCACCGCCACTGCTACACAAGATCACGCCAAAGAAACCTGCGCTTACATTTTTGCCAAGATTATTCATGTACTATTATATGATGCACACAGCTCGTACGAATCAAGATTGATTTAAAATCGCATATTGTTTAATTTTAAAATTGATAATAAAAGCAAATAGCTGCTAATAATTATGATGTCCCATTCCCCCCCCCCTTTTTTATACAATAAAATCTACCTTTAACTAATTTATACAGCTATTCCCCCCCCCTCTACCCCTCTTCCCCCTCCCCCTACCCCCCAACCCCATTTAAAATAAAATTATTTTGAATTACCCACCCCCCCTCTTTCCCTTAGAGAATATAATATTGTTACACATCAAATAGCCATAAGAAAGAAAAGAGAAATGAAAATTCCATGACCACCATCAAGAATATAAACCCCACCAATACAAAAAAAACATAAAAATAAGCCAACAACAAAACACACAATAATTTACCCACACACCTCTATAAAAGACATACTACGTAATTCATCATCCACCTCTTACCCTCTTCGCTCCTCTTGCATACAGCCAACGTCAACTACTAACAAAAGAATAAAAAAATCGCAACTAAGAAATAAACAACCAAAAAAACGAGAGGAGGAAAAAACGTGAAAAAGAGAGAGAATTAGGATGTACTTAAGAAGTGTAGGATATTAATCGCTTTGAATGAGATCAAGAAAGCGGTTATTTAGGGGGATTTAATAAATGGCCTAGGAACCAAAATAGAAAAATATCCCAAACCAAACAAGAAGCACTGCAATCCATAACACAGGTCCGACGGTTATTCCATTTAAATTTTTTTATTCGTATACATTTTTTTTGGGATATCCTTGTATTGATATTGATTGTTATTTGTTCAAAAAGCTTTCTTCTGAGCAGGTGGATGACTTGGAGTGTGATGTTACGTTTGATGAGATCAAGAAAGCGGTTTGGGATTGCGGAACCAATAAATCGCCAGGTCCGGACGGTTTCTCATTTGATTTTATTCGTACTTTTTGGGATATTCTTAAGCATGATTTTGTTAATGCGATCCGTGAGTTTTTCATCTCAAGTAAGTTCCCTCCTGGATGTAATTCATCCTTCATTGCTCTAATCCCTAAGAAACATGATGCGAAGTTTGTTAAAGATTACAGGCCAATTAGTCTCATTGGGTGTTTTTACAAGATCGTTTCTAAGATTTTGGCTAATCGTCTTAAGATGGTAATATCTGAGCTTATTAGTGATGTTCAATCTGCTTTTGTATCCAACCGTCAAATTCTTGACGGTCCTTTCATCTTAAATGAGCTTATTTCTTGGTGCAAAGCTCATAAATCGAAAGCCATGATTTTTAAAGTGGATTTTGAAAAGGCTTTTGATTCTGTGAGATGGGACTTCTTAGATATTATTTTAAGAAACTTTGGGTTTGGCATTAAATGGAGAGGATGGATTCAAGGATGTCTTTCGTCGGCTATGGGATCTATTCTTGTTAATGGTAGTCCGACCGCTGAATTTAAGTTCCACAAGGGTTTGAAGCAAGGAGACCCCTTATCTCCTTATTTGTTCATCTTAGTTATGGAAAGTTTGCATCTTTCTTTCAATAATATCATAAATGCTGATCTTTTTAAGGGTATCCGATTTGATGATTCGTTGACGTTATCTCATCTTTTCTATGCTGATGACGCAGTCGTCATTGGCAAATGGGATAGAGCAAACATCCTTACCATAGTTCGTATGCTTAAATGCTTCTTTTTGGCTTCGGGTCTTCAAATCAATATTCTTAAGAGTAAACTCATGGGCATTAGAGTCTCTAATGAGGAAGTTCTTGCGGCAGCTAACATTATTGGGTGTTCTACTTTTTCCACTCCGTTCTCTTATCTTGGTGTCAAGGTTGGGATGTCTCCTTCTAGGAGAAAGGCTTGGGATGAGATAATTGGTAAGGTTTCTAACAGATTATCAAAATGGAAAATTAAGACTCTTTCCGTTGGTGGACGTCTTACGTTAATCAAGTCTGTCCTTACGTCCTTGCCTCTTTATCATATGTCGCTTTATAAAGCTCCTTTGGGTGTTCTTCGTGACTTGGAATCCCTTCGCAGAAAATTTTTTAATGGTGCCGATATAAATGAAAAGAGATTCTCTATGATTAGTTGGAACAAAATTTTGGCTTCTAAACAAAAAGGAGGGCTAGGTGTGTCCAGCTTCTTTGCGCTTAATAGATCCTTATTATTTAAGTGGGTTTGGAGATTTCTTTCGCAGGATGCATCCCTTTGGCATCGTCTTATTGCTGTTTTATATGGCAATCGTTCTCCTTTTGTTCACACAGGTTCGGTTTCCAGTTTATCCCCTTGGAATTGTATCTTGAAAGAGCTCAATTCTTTGTCCGCAAAAGGTATTAACCTTCTTGCGCTTTTGAAAAAGAAAGTGGGAAACGGTGCGAACACTCTCTTTTGGGAAGATTGTTGGATTAATGATGTCCCCCTTAGCAGATCTTTTCCTCGTTTATATGCGTTGGAGCTCAAAAAAGGTATTACGGTTGCAGATAAACTCATTGATGCTTCGTTTGTTGCTTCTTTTCGTAGAAACCCCCGTGGAGGGGTGGAAGAAGAGCAGCTTCACCATCTAGTTGAACTTGTTGGGTCTATATCTTTATCTCCTTCCAATGATCGATGGGCATGGCTTCTTGGATCTTCTGGTGAGTTTTCTGTTCACTCGGCTAGAACATTTATTGATGATATTCTTTTACCTTTTGTTGGTGACGTTACTAGATGGGTGAAAGTGGTTCCAATAAAGGTAAATATTTTAGCGTGGAAAGTTTGTTTGGATAAGCTCCCCACGAGACTTAACCTTTCACTTCGTGGGATTGATATTCCTTCTATTATATGCCCAAATTGTGGTTTAGCTGGAGAATCATGCTCGCATCTTTTCTACTCTTGTAATTTAGCTCGGACTTTATGGCGTAAAATTGCTCGATGGTGGGAAATTGATATTCCAGATTTTTCTTGTTACGAAGAATGGATTGCTTGGTTCAAAACTACTCGGTTTTCTAAAGCTCAAAAGGAAATGCTAGAAGGGGTCTTTTATGTTATGTGGTGGATGATTTGGAAATTCCGCAACCAAGTGCTTTTTGGATCTTCTCATCCGCGTATGGAGCTTCTTTTTGATGATATTGTTTCGTACTCTTTTACTTGGTGTTCCAATAGATGTAAAAACAATATTGATTGGATTTCTTGGATGAAATGTCCTAAATCCATATCCTTGTAATTTCTAGCTCCTTGCTAGTTTTTTTAATAATATCAATTTGCCGTTCAAAAAAAAAATAAAAAAAACCTCCCACCCAACTTATACAAATTCATCCATTTCATTTTAGGGGTTGCTACAAAATATTTTTTAAGGTGAGTTTGTTATGTGTTTCTTTTTTTACAGTGCCTATTAACTATTCTTGTTTTAACTGAGTGCTTTCTCATGATATAGATCTGCTCGGTGACTTATCATGATTAAAGTTGGAATCATTGGTTTTGTGGATGTTTACTTAGAGATGATGTTTGTTACATGTTTTATGACTACAATTTCTCTGTTTAAAACAGGTATAAATCTCATTATCTCCTTTCCATAAAATTACAAAGATATTTTCATAGGATTTTAGAACATGTTTTATTGTTTTAACAGTTACATAGTGATACAAAAAGCAGGTTTGAGTGTTTAGGTGAAAAAAAATTAGTTATTTTATGTTATAATAAGTGGGAAATAAGTCTGATTATATGCTTCCTGATTTTATAAGATTGCATGTGGCCTATTTTTTTATGTTTTCATCTCAGTTTGTCCCCGATGAATATTCGTTGGCATCTCTTGGTGTTGCTGGGGCTATAGGGGCAGCTAGTGTGGCCCGATGTCAAATCCCAAGCCGATAGGCCTTCGGGGTGGCCCTCGATAACCGTCCTCCTGCCCCAATTGCTGCAAGAATTAAAATGGTGATCCAACCTAAACTACGACGACTGCGACAGTACATCTCAGGGAGATATTGTTGTTTGACCCTGCGTCTTACCTCAACATGCCTGGTCGTAACTAGTTTGTAAGAGGGGTACATTGGCTTTCCAGAGGTCATCGTGGTCCAGGAATGAAGATGGTAACCCCAAGATTGAAGATGGTGCTCCTCCCAAAACTGTGGCAGCTGCGGCGTTACATCTCTGAGAGATCTTGTTGTTTGACTATACGTCTTACCTCAAACATGCTCTCTTATCTATTGGTCGTGATAGTTGGTTAGTGGGCTTCAGTGGCTTGACATCAGGAGTTGATTGTCCCAAGAATGAAGATGGTAACCCCATAATTTAAGATGGTAACCTCATGATTAGGATTCAAGATGGTATTCCCACGATTAGGAATGGAGATGGTAAACTCCAATGGAATGCAGATGGTAAACGGGGGAGGATTTGAAGAATGGTACCGTAGGAATGAAGACTGGTAACCATAGGATTGATGATGGTATCCGAGGATCGAACTTTTTTATAAACGTTTTTTGTATCCTCCTTCTCCCGTTTTGAAGGTTGATTTTTACGCTTGAGAATGTTTATAACGCCCCTAGTTTGGGGGTTGCGAGGTTGCCTATGTATGTTTGCATCATCAGTAATGGATTCCCTTATCTTGATATAAGTGAAAAGCAAACTTTATGGCACCCATTTTGTCATTTCAATATATGGTATTAATTATGTTAAAAATATGATTTTGATGCAGTAAAAAGTAAAGTTTTTTACCTACTAGTTGCTTTTTATAAAAAATTTATCATTAACTTGTCATACAATGATAAATTTTTTATAAAAAGCAACTAGTTGGTAAAAATTCACATTTTACTGCATCAAAACACATTTTTAACATAATTAATTCCATATAATGAAAATGACAAAATAAAGGTGCCATAAAGTTTGTTTTTTATTGCCTTCACTTATATCAAGATAAGGGAATCCATTACCGATGATGCAATAAATAAACAAATTCAACCCAAAACGATGGGAATAGTAGAAAACATTTTATTGTAGAAAAATCAATCCTAAACGGGAGAAATTGGAGATACAGAAAACGTTTTAAAAAAGCTTAATCCTCGGGATACCATCTTTATTCCTAATCCTTGGTTACCATCTTCATTCCTAAGTTTACCATCTTTAATCCTAATCCTGGGGTTAACATCTGCACTCTGGGCGATTCCATCTTCATTCCTGATCATGGGGTTACCACTTCAATTCTAGGGTTACCTTCTCATCATGGGACCACGACAAACCTCTGGCAAGCTTAATGTAGGCCTCTTACAATTGGTTCTGTCCATGGCATTTTTGAGGTATACGCGATGGTTTCAACCTACAAGATGGCCCTGAGGTGGCTTGCTCTGCCGCCGTCGTAGTTTAGGTGAGAAATAATAATTAAATTAGTATAATAAAATATAATTAATATAAATTCTATAATTATACGAAAAATATATGGATTAAAGATCAAATATAATTAGATTTTACACACAAATAAGATTTATTGGAGAAATGTAAATATAAATGAATAACCTAATTAAAGAAAAATGTATCAACCCAAAAAATGAGTACTGACATTATAATTTATGACAAATCTAATATGATTTCTATAACATATTATAATTATATAATGCAGATGTAATCTAGAACTATTAAAAGAAAATAAAATATTATTTATACTGACTTACAAAACAATTTATCATATCCCATGTTAAAAATAAACAATATATAAAGAATAACACTATTGAGCATACCATCTTCATTCCTGGGACCACGACGACCTCTGGCAAGCCACTATACGCCTCTTAATCGTTGGTACTGCTTTGTTACCAGTCGACTAAAGTCGATCGTTGGTACTGTTTTGTTACCATTCGACTAAAGTCGATCGCTGGTGACTGTTTTGTTACGAGTCAACTATAACACAAGTCGATCGTTGGTTAGGTAATTCTCAAGTGTTTCTATTTTCCTTTTGGTATTATTATATTTAGGTTTTATTACGTTAATGTTTTTTACTAGTTTACTACTTCATTCCGAGCTTTCGCGATTTTGCCCCTCGGACAGCGGGGGAGTATTAGAGGATAAATATGCCCAAGCCCGGTTTGTGGGTTTAGGTATCTAGGGTTTTCACCATTATAATAATGGTGAATAATAAAATTATACCTACGGGTTTATTCATATGTCTTTAAACTAATGGCTGCATCTTTTGACGTGCATGACTCACCCATTGAGACGGGTTGTTGATATCGAGAAATGACTCATATTTAGTTATCGTGTACTGTTTGGAATTTAAACTTGCATGTACTCATGTACCTAAGCTATTAAAGCAAGAACATCTATAGATTGACTACACAGAACTCACTTTATGATGCTTGATAAAAATGATGACCATGTCCACATAAATATGCATCCTTAATAGACTAGAGGTATTTCCTATTTTACATTGTTAGAAATTCGGTGTATTTGTGAGTGGGTAATAAATCTAATTCCTTGATATATTTTTGAATCGTGTTGGGAATCACTATTAAGATTTTGAAGTATTTCGACTTATTATGCTCGGGTTTCAACTCGAAATCCTCAATTGGATATTCAGTAGGAAAATCATTTTGTCTCTAAGGTACTCTTTTACTTGGTGTTCCAATAGATGTAAAAACAATATTGATTGGATTTCCTGGATGAAATGTCCTAAATCCATATCCTTGTAATTTTCTAGCTTCTTGCTAGTTTTTTTATTAATTTCAATTTGCCGTTCAAAAAAAAAAGTGTGAATAATCAACTATTTTGTTGTAGTGATTACGAAAACTACCCTCATTTTAATTTTGTTTGTAAAATACCCCTTTCCCCACTAGCGGTCGACCGTTAGTTTTTTTTAGAATGCACCAAAACAGTGCTTTAAATCGGTCGTTGCTTAACGACCGTTAATTTATTTTTTTTTACAAAAATATACCTTCTAACACGTTCAACCGAAAACACCGGCCGCGAAACATCCCGCAGCGGAGCGCGGGTGAGCCTAACTTGTTATTTTATAAACAAGAGTAAATTGCAAAAATCGTCTCTGTGATTTGGCCAAATTGTAGGTTTCTTTCAAAGCCTTTCGAAAGTGCATGCACCGACCCAGTACAAAACTTTGTGTTGTAGTTTTCATCCTTGAGTTGCAGTTTTCATCCTTGAGTTGCAGTTTTTGATAAAGGCATTTTAGTCAAATTGCTTTGGACAAGGATGGAAACGGCAATTCATAGTTTTCCACAGGGATGGTGCGTGTACTACAAAAGATTAGGGACGAAGCCTGCAATTTGGCTAAACGACATAGACGAGTTTTGCAATTTACTATATAAACAATGTATAACTATGATTATCATAAACTACCTCATTATATTTTGTTGAGACAAATATCTAGTACAAGCTTCATACTTAAAGATGCTGATATTTTCTATGTTTAATGTTTAACGAAGACTAAAATTTGATTGATAACAACTATTTTCCATTGATATGACAAAAGACTTTTAAGAAGACTTGGGATCATGGTTGTTAAGATCCCGATCCTGATCTTAGGATCTTACGATTTTACGATACTGCAAAGCAAAAATGATCCATATCCTACTTAGGATCTTTGCTTGCTTAGGATCTTATAGGATCCCGATCTTGACCATAGGATCTTAAGATCTACTACGATCCGATCTTAATTTTCTCGAACCACGAACTACAATCTACGAATTTATGGGTTGTGTTTCCTAGATATTAAAAAAAACAACAAGTTAATCTTCTTAAACATTTTATAATTATAATTTATGACAACATTTCTATGAAACATTTATATAATTTTATGTTTATGATATACAATAATTTGTAAATTTATATAATATTAGAAAGACTATTAAGAAAATGACATTATAGTAAGATCTTACGATCCCGATCCTACCTTACGATCTCGATCTTGCAAAGACGAAAACGATCCTGAGTAGAATCCCGATCCTGAGTAGAATCCCGATCTTAACAACTTTGCTTGAGATAGCTAGGGAAGACATATAACATTAACACTCTGTTCTCAAGTTTAATTTTGAAGGAAAAAGAAAGGAAAAGAAAGGAAACTTAAGTAAATTTGTGTTCTTGAGTTTTTTTAAGAAAGAAAAAGAAGGGAAATGAAAGGAAATTGTTGGCTAAAACTTTCCTCCCAAAAATAGGAGGAAATGGAAGGAAAGTAATATTTTGCATGTCAAAGATATAATTGTCCTTGCTTTTTAACTTGAAACCTCTCAAACATGGGCATAATTGTAATTGAATCAACTTTTTTCCTTTCTTTTCCTTCAACTCAAGAACACAAATATTTTTATTAACTAATTAAAATTTTCTTTCCTTTACCTTTCTTTTCTTTTCTTTTACTTTCTTTTCTTGTGGATTAAAACTCGAGAACGCAACGTAATTATCCACCTAAGTTGTACAACTAGCATCGCCTGTGGTCTAACATTAATCATGCAAGCCAAGTTGCTCACTTTTCTTTTTCATCACACAACAAATCCAACATTTATGAAGGAATCCTTAAGAGTGTTGGGTTACCGTGGCACCTCACCCACGCCTGTCCGATGTGGCATTGGTTATGGCGCCGCCACTTCCAAGCCACGATACCCCCTTCTCTCTTTCCCCTACGCCAGTTTGTGGTTTTTGCAAAAATGAGTCGTTATTCAATGGCTAAAATATTCAAACTTTTAAATTTTTTTCCAAATTACACTTTTTACAAACCATAAATAATAACTCATTTTAACCAAGACACTTTCTCTACCAAAAATACATATTCTCTACCAAAATGTTTAGTGATTCTTCTTTTTCCAATGCATCCGATGAGGAAGATTTGAGTGACATTTTTCTATATTACGCAATTTGTTCATTATCACCAATTGTTGCAACAAGCTGGAACTTCCCGTACCTAAAATGCGATTGACCGTAATTGTGAGTTTGCCAAAGAACGTTTGTTGGCCGGCTATTTGCGTCAAATGGTGGAAACCCAAAATATCTGGAGTACTATTTTAGATGTCGTTATCGTATGAGCAGCAAACTATTTTTAGATATATTCAAAGCTATTGAAACTATTTTTAGATATAGTCCGACCCGATGCTAAAGGTCACATGAGTCTCAATGTTAATATGGAATGCGCGACCGCCATACCCCAATTGGCATACAACTCAACACCTGATGTATTTGATAAATAATTACAAATGAGCGAACACATTACACATGATTCTTTACATAATTTTTGTAAGTGCATTACTGATTTGTATATGCCTGAGTGTTTAAGGAAAACCCAACTTAAATGACATTCAACAATTATATTCAACGCATAAAAGGGTTCATAGGTTTTCGGGAATGCTTGAAAGTATTGATTGTATGCATTGAGAATAGGTTAACTGCCCGAAATCATGGCACATGCAATTTGTGAGAGGTGATAAAAAATATCTAACTATAATGCTTGAAGCTGTGGCGTCATACGATTTCTGAATTTGGGATGCATTTTTTAGGTAGCGTGTGCGAATAACGATCTTACCGTTTTAAATAATTCTCTGTTATTCGACAACTTTCTTGATGACATCTATAACACCCCCATTTTTGACATATATAGCAGTTGAAGATAATCTGGGGTATTATTTCATAGTACAACATTCATAATCATAGAAAACGTGTCATAAAGAGACGTTTTAGAAAATTTTGTTATCATTCAATTATTCATCAGAGTTTTTACAAACAGAGGTCCCAAAATCTACAGGAAAACATAAAGTTTGAATGATAACAGTTTTGCCATCTTCAAGTCCGTGCCACTCTGTGCCATAAGTTGCTCAATTACCTGAGATAAACATGCTAAAAAGTTAACACAAAGGTTGAGTGAAATTCATAGGTTTAAGTTAAATAGTTTGAATGCAAGTTCAATAGTGGGTTACGTTGTTATACACCCATAGTTTGTAATAATTGCATGCATGTACAATTATCATGGAAACATTATTATTGCCCTAAGCTCATGACACCGAGACCTTGGGATAATCAATAATCACAAAGTAATTGCCCCAACGGGTGCCTTTGCCAAACACCCGCATAGTTATTCAAAGAAGTGCTAGGGTTACGAAAGTATAGGTAACCAACCGGGGAGTTCTACGTCCCATATAGAATCTATCCATAAACATTGCGTCACTCCGATAGAGTAATTAATGGTTCATGTAGTGGGAGTCTTAATGGCAAAATTAGGGACTTTAAACTTAGGCAATAATGTATTAGGATAGCATACAGAAAAATACTTGCATTCATGGTTTATAGCATGTATCCCCCTCGCGGGTTTATAAAACATTCAAAAGTTTGAAATGCGAGGCTATGAACTCACCTTAACAGTACAGGGTAATCTGATTGATGGCAAAAGTTAATGAAATGAAAGTAACGGCTTCATCACACAACCTGGGTAATATGTCAAGTCTTAGTTTGATTGGATATGTTTTGTCATAAAGCTTGTAATATCATTTTGATAGATATATTATGGAAATATCGTATCACTGTTCGGGCCATCATAATTCAGAGGTCATGTAGTAAACGTTTGAGGAGCCAGGACACTTTAAATCGTAAATCTAGCAAACTCGTCAAAATGTATACCCAAATGAAACCCCTTATATGAAGCTCCCTAGTAACGTGATACATTTAAGTTTCTTCAAAAGTTAGTTGATGATAAATTACGTTAATTATATAACGTAATTTGTTTTATAATGCGTCGATTGTTGATTAATAACGATAAATGTGTCGGGTTTGAATAAAATCAAGTTTTATAACATCAATATATTTTTATAATTTATATAAAAATATTACATTTTATACCCTGAAGAATATGGAAATGATAGTTTATACCCTTGAGTTTGAAAGTTGGCAAAAATAGTCCTTATAAGTTCGGAAATATTACATTTTAGTCCCTGAAGTTATATAAATTTAGAAATTACACTTTAGACCCTTAATATATATATGGCCGCGGCTGAAGTAGGACAACAAGGAGGTGATGAGGCCTCTTGGTGGCCAAGAAAAAGAGTTGTGGTGCTTGTAAGTTGCTTGTGGATATAAGGGTGAGGTCATGAAGGTGCTTGCTTGGTTGCTTGGGTTAAAAATAGGTCAAAATGGACATAAAGGTGTATCGGGTCCATTTAGGGCTCGTTTTAGGGTTTAGGGTTTTATTTTCGAGTTAGGGTTAGGGTTTAGGATAGATTAAGGTTTAAGATTAGTGTAAGGATTATGGTTTAGTGTTTAGGATTAAGGTTTAGGGTTTAGGATTAGGTTTTAGGGTTTAGTTTTAAGGTTTAAGTGAAATTAGGGTTAAAGGTTTTGTTTTAGGGTTTTAGGGGTGTTTACTTTAGGGTTTTAGGATGGAATTAGGGTTTCGGTTTAGGGTTTACATGTTGTAAATTGAGTGTAGTATGCTTGGACATAAGTGTTGGTAACGTAATCTAGAATGAAAGTGATGGTAAAATAACTATTTTGGATGTTATGCTTAATGACTTGTACCTTGAGCTTTTAAGGACTTGTACATTAATTTGGAGGGAGTTTATATTTCAAATGTTGTGTATTGATACTTGTACACATGCTTTGAATACTTGTGCATTGATTTTTATACTTGGGTACTTTAACATATAATTAGGGGTTTGATTTTAAAATTTACGTGGAATATTGTTTGTGATAATAACATTTTGAAAAGTACGTTAAATGGATAATGTACTTGGTAAAATGATATTAAGATATAGACTTGACATATTAGGATGTTTACATGATGTAAACATAGATATAGATAGCATTGATAGAGGTTGCGTGAGCTCGTTTACTTTAGAGATGAAAGTTACGTTGCATAATGAGATAAAGCAAAAAAATTCCCTGTACCAAGGTGGTATATTAAAGTGCATCTAATTTGATAGATGGATATTATAGTGCATCTAATTTAATAGATGTATAATTACATTGATGATAATTACGGGTTGTTATAGTCCCCCTTCCTTAAAAGAAATCTCGTCCCGAGATTTAGTTGGATGCCGGAGTGATGTTTGAAAACACATGTGGATACTTGGCACGAATTTGATCTTCGCGTTCCCATGTAAATTCTGGTCCTCTTTTAGAGTTCCATCTTACTTTGACTATAGGAATACGACTTTGTTTCAGTTGCTTGACTTCTCGATCCATAATTTCCACTAGTTCTTTCACAAAATTGAGTTTGTCATTGAGTTGAAGTTCTTTCATTGGAATGACGAGAGATTCGTCAGATAAGCATTTCTTTAGATTAGAAACGTGGAAAGCATTATGGATATTTCTGAGTTCTTTAGGAAGCTCAAGTTTATATACCACTGGACCGATTCTTTTAAGAATCTTAAATGGTCCAATGTACCAGGGATTAAGCTTTCCTTGTTTTCCAAATCGGATGACACCTTTACGAGGTGACACTTTTAACATAACACGATCTCCAACTTGGAATTCTAAAGGCCTTCGCCTTATATTGGCGTAACTTTTTTGCCGACCTCTTGCCGCTTGTAAGCGTTGTTGAATATGTACTATCTTTTTAGTGGTTTCATGGATTATTTCTGGTCCTGTAAGTTGAACATCTCTAACTTCGGCCTAGCAAACAGGTGATCTGCACTTTCGACCATAAAGTGGCTGGAATGGTGATGCCTTAATATTGGCATGGTAATTGTTATTGTAAGAAAATTCTACCAATGGTAAGTGTTTTTCCCATCCTTTTCTAAAATTTATAACACAGGCTCGAAGCATATCTTCGAGTGTTTAGATGCTTCTTTCACTTTGTCCATCAGTCTGGGGATGATATGCTGTACTCATGTCTAATTGAGTACCCA